>CM060963.1:108624667-108799667 GCA_030765045.1 Tenodera sinensis
AGGGGGAATGCAGAAAATGCTTAAAAAAATTTAGCAAACGTAACAGTATTAAGTGGAAACTTGAAGAAAGAGTTGAAGCAGATGATTCTAGTATCGTTAAGTATGATAAGAAACATATTAGTAAATCTGGAAAGTGAATTAGACTCCCAGAAATCAGATAACAAGAGTCTCAAATTAGAGGTTAAGAAATTGCAAGTAGAAGTGACGCAACTGCACAGAGTTGATCCAACTAAAGGACAGGTGCTGCCATCTCTGGACAGAAGTAGACATGACAGATCAGGAAGTAGTAACCTCACGGCACCTGGTCATTTAACGTGTAGGCTTCTTTCTATGGTAACGGCAAATGAAGGAAGAATATAATAATTATTGGTTTCAAAAGGAATATGACGCCAGCAAAATAATTTATTTTTTGAGTTAGTGCAGTTAGCCATTTTGAAGAATTGTAGTATTCAATTTTAAAATTTTGTACATAGTTTTACATTTGTGTACTCATACAAACGTTGGAGTAGGCCTACCCTTTACTATAATGTCTTGCTTTTCCTGAAAACTTAAAGCTCCAAGTAATGTTCTGATGCTTAACAAACAGTCCTAAACCCAACATTGTGACTGTTGGTAACCATGACTGGTTGTGCTGACAGATGATTCAGTTGATGTGAGATGCAGAGGACTTGTATGTTGAACCGAGTAACTTTCCATATTTACTAAACAGCAGAAACGCACAATATTATTTTAATCCATATGACATTTCAGAGGCACTTTTTTAGCACTTAACTCATAATGCAAAAAACAATAAACATATATTAATACTAACATACCCTTTCTAACAAGAGTGGATACACAGAAGTGTTTAACCCTTTGCAAGTGAAAACCCATATATGGGCGACCTGTCCGGACCCTGACGAGCGAAAACCCATATATGGGTTTGGAGTCATAGCGCTATTGTGATCGGCTCCTCTTGCTTAAATAATTGATATTTACTGCCAACAGATGGCAGGAAATGTTCTTTCAGATGTTTGTGGTCAGTTCATCACCGATTTTCCATATTTAATCATTTCTGTCATAGTTTTCAGTAGTGTAGGAATAAACTGCGGTGATTGCATCCAGTAAGCGAGAGTTTTTTTCTTTTTTTGACAGAATGGCAGGAAAGAAAGGGTTGACGGAGCAAGAAATTGTAGAATTGTTGAACAAAAGTGATAGTGAGTTATCAAATTTTGTGCTCAGTGATGATGAGAGTGATATATGCGAGAATTCATGTCTAAGTACAAGTGAGAGAGAGAGTGACATAAGTGACGCTGCAGACGGCTGTACACCTAGCTGGGTAGAGGTGAGTAATTTTGACCCTGGTCCTACATCTAGTATCCCAGTGCACGATATCCAGCAGGGACCAATACTTCCTTCTCATTTTGATGTGAATACATTTCCAGCAGAATTTTTCAGCCTATTTTTTGATGACGAAATTATGGAAATAATTACTGAGGAGACATGTATTTAGGGAAACAAAAAAAAAAAAAAAAAAAAAAAAAACAACAGGCGACACTACCAACGAAAAAAGCCAGGATTGCTTCTTGGAATCTCCCAGAAATTGCTGATATAAAAGCACTGAGATAGTGTTATCTCAATAGTATTGAGATAAACAAGTTGCTATGAAAATCATATGCACATTTTAGATACGTGCCCTAGCTAGGTGTAACTGCACATTTCTATCAAAACTTTTATAATTTGTTATCATCATTACCATTATTATTACAAATGGAAGTATTAAATATCCGAATGTGACACTATTTAGTTCCTGAAGCACTGCTGGTTTATTTGTGAATACCTATATGTACGAACTACGCTGTAGAAAATGCCATTTGATTATACCGTTTTTGTAACAACATTTTTACGTGGATTAACAAAACTGCACTCCTGAAGGACAAGTACAATCTAGTTCAACAAAAAGCAAGGTATACTATTTGTTTTAGTACATTTGAGCATTTTTATATAATTTTAACTGTATTTAATAGAGTTTCATATTTTAGCAAAATTGCCTTTTGCCCAAAGCCATAAAACATGTCCGCTCGGGAAGAGTTAACAGAGAATGCTGGACCATGTGCTATTTGTGGTAGGGAGAACACATGTGTTACAGCTAGTCCTAGGCGAGCTGAGTGGTTGTTGCTGGCAGCAAGGAGCAGTAGTGTTGGCTGGATGAGTGCAAAGCTACAAAGCTACAGATACTGAGGAAACAAAAAACAGTTATGTTGTCATGTTTTGAAACTTTATAAAGTTAAAACATGAAATTTAATAAAGTTTATATATAAGCTGATGATACTTAGCGGACTAGCCTAGTCCTTTTAGTGCACTGACGATGTCCATGGTCACAAGAGATTGTGTCCAACAAAGGTAGCAGCTCAGAATAGAAAAAGGATACAGTTAATGAATTTGTATCTCTATGGTAAATCTTATTTTTAAGAATGTTAATAGGGACATATTATTTTTACTATATGCAAATTTATGAATAGGAACAGGGTGCAATGAAACTGTTAGTGCAAATGAAGATTTAGGTAATGGTTTAGTTTTGGGGATCAAGTATGTTTCTGATATTGTTTAGAAACAGGATACCTTCAATGTGAGTTATTAAATTGAATGTAACTGAATGTATGTTTTGGACAGTATGGAAAATGAACAAAATAAAAATATTTAATATTTAAAGCTTGAACTTATGGAGATAGAAGTTTGAAGATTTTGACTCTCCAAAGCTAGATTTAAGTTTTCAAATTGTTACAAGAAGTTTTAATTTGCCATTCTGGCAATTTGTCACAATAGCTCAGTGGTTAGAGCAGTCGCCCGGTAAGCGGAAGGTCTGTGATTCAAATCCCAGTTGTGGCATTGAATTTTTAAGTTCCAGTTCTACCTCTCAAACTTTGCCCACACACGACTTGTGTGTTTAAAAACACCAGCAGTAAGTTTGTTGGCATAAATAAATAATAATTTTAATTTGCTGTTTGAAAAATTGATTGGAATTATGTTGTTCTGCAGTCAACTACTTTTTCATCTGTTATGTGTGTCTTTTGGGTGGGTGAGGGGAGGCTGATGAACTAACACTAAAGATCTGAAACACTTGTAACGGAAAATCTAAGAATATGGAATGTCGAAAAGAGTAACTGGCAATTAGATTATGAACTAAGCTTTCTTAAGGAAAATTATTAGCTACAGTTTTTAATCACTCCAGGATGTTCATATAGATAACAGGAACTAATAGGCATGGACTTCTATAACCAAATGATCAAGAGAGATACTACAGTTGAATCGGTCGGTGGAGAAAGGAACTAAGTCAATTTTTTTAACTTTTCAGGAGAGACAAAAAACTGTTTAGCTGATAAACTTATTTTCAGATATTTCTGTTTGATGTTTTATTGTATTGTTTACTGCAGTCCAGTAAATGCGTATAAATGCACTCACTCAATTCTTAGTAAATATTTCAAAAATTGATTTTGAAAAAAATTGAGTTAGTTCCTTTCTCCACTCGATGATAGGTTTACCACTGTTTAAAGCATTTATTTGCTTAAACATGTAGTTTTTGTTACAATATTGATGTTCAGCATCTTGAACAACATAGATAAATCATAAACAACACAACATGAAAAAGCACATTAACATTTGTAGTACATTTAAACATTTTGGAAAACTAATTTGCAAATTACGTACCTGATTCATTCTACTGTACCTAAAGAATGTTTTATGAAATCACTGGCCACTGCAATAGTTCTTCATAAAATTTTTTGCCTCTTCCCCGTATACATATTTCACCAGCTTTTGTATGTCCTCCATTTTCTTTTTCTGAATGGGCACTTTGAGTTGTGGATAACCTGGCTCCAGGTCCATGTGAAAATTTGAACGCGTTTTCAGCAAAGAGAATGTATGTGTCAGACAACTGTTGATAAACGGATGTGTTCTTATTATTCCAGGCTTAGTAGTCTCGTAAATAAATTTCTTATACTGGGAAATTGCAAATGACTCTTTCTTACTTCTTGGAAATTCCTTACTTGCTGTTTCCATAGAAATCACATTCTTTTTGTAAAATTGTGGCCACCACTGGTCAAAATTCATAATGCTTTCTGTCTGTACCATAGTCACAATTATTCCTGTAATACTATTAGCTATCAGTTCCACATATTCTTTGGGAGTAAAAACTCTTATCACATTTTGAGATTTTTCTTTTAAGTACACCAAACACTAGATCACATGGAAGGGATGAATGACCCCTCTCTGGAAATCGATGAACAATCTTATTCATTCTTCTCAGCTGTTTCAATGCTAGGCACATTCGGATTAGGGTGTGATTTTTATTTTGCCCCGGGACTCCATCAGAGAAGAAGTGTAGTTCTGTAATATTTTCTGGCAGAGTAGTCTTGATATAATTGTATAAAAAGGAACATACTTCATTGGTCCCCTTCTTTCCCTCACCCTCATGATACAGATACACGATACAATGCCTGGATTTGATATTATAAATGCTAAAGCTGTTTACCCATAACTGTCTATGGTAAAATGTTTCTTGTACAGGAATGTTTGGTAAAGCTAAATTCTGCATAAAGTCAAATGCCAATCCAGCAATATGGTCGTCTCTATTTTGTTCCACTTGTTTTATGGCTGTATAAAATCTCTTACTCCTACGCTTGTGTATATCAAGATCAATTTGTGCTGCCCTCTTGCTACTGTCAGTAATATGAGGACTCTTTATTTTGGCTTCTAGTTCCTCACATTTGCTGCAAACATCAATTTGTGGGCGGCCAAAAGCATAATTAGCATTTTCCGAGAAGTACTTTCTGTAAAAATCATACTTAATATCAAACTCTGGATATTTTTGCCGGAAAAGATCATGCATACTTTTGATATTCAAACGTGCATCCAAGTATTTTATTTCTTTGCCAGCATAGTGTATTGTCCTAAGGGGAAATGAATGGATATGATCATATATTGCATTCAATATATTTTCTGTAGTTTTAATGGTGCACTCATTTTCACCCCGTTTATCCCTTGGAATTTGTCCTTTAATAAGAAGACTTGATATGCGAAATACTCGTTTCTGTGATACAGCATGAAGATTAAGAAATGCTTGCTTGCAAACGCCTGTGTGTCTACCTTCTACAACAACAAAATAATCAAAAGAATGCTGTCGCTTGTTACCTGCAGGTTCGTGTTGCTGTTTCCTTTCCTCTTTTTTGCTTCACCTCTTTAACAACAATTGGCCCTTGTAGATGTATATCTTGAGCATTTTTATCTTCTATGTTAAGAAAATCTGACAGAATTTTTAGGCGTTGCGTATCATTAATACGGTGGAAACATTCCATCCCACACCTAAAAACAGTATTGAATTACATTAGTATCAGTAATAAAGCTCTCTGTAAAATATAAAAGTAATGCATTGCACATTTCATGCACCAATAGTTATTGTCTTATTTACTTACTTGCAATCTGCTCCGACACTTTTCCCAGGTACAGGATTGCCCTGGTAGTTCAAGTAGGGTAGTCCATGCACTCTTGCATATTTTATTTTTTTCCTTTTGTGCTGCTCCTGGTTTCTTTTTCTTTTCGGTGACATGATTCCTTCACAACAAGCTTCTGACTAAACAGTTGCAGTCACAGGGCAGTCTCAAATGCAGAGAAACAACAATGATTACGTAGACGCAATATGCCACCCATTGTCGCACATTCTTGATGCAACAGGAGCGCCTCTTTTGCAGTTCACATCAAAGAAATGAGGAGAAACGAATTAAATCACTGACATAGTTCCTTTCTCCTCCTGATGAATGCACAGAGACTCATTTTTCTCTGCCAAGCAGTCATTGGATATAGTTCGTTTCAACACAGGGCGATGTATTTCAGTTGAATTAAAGCGAATGCGCGAAAAAATTAAAAAGTGAAAAAAGATGACTTAGTTCCTTTCTCCACCGACTGATTCCATTAAAGAAAGATGGTCGATCTAGTGTACAAATGTAAGCTATGTTACCTGAAATATAGGCCATTGATAGTTGGCTTTCATGTAGGTTTGTGTACAGTTTAAACCTATATTATCTAACATTTTGTGAAATGTTACAGCCATAAATTAGATGTGATTGAGTAGATGGGGGAAATTGGAGTAACTTGAGGAAGCACTCGGATCACATAGATTCATCAAAATCCTCACATAGCACAGTCTAGAGTCAAACTTATCACTTCATGCAAAAGATAAAATTTGTATAAGATTTGAAGCTTTCATGGCAACAATTATCAATTAGCACTTCTTGGATTACCAGCCATGTGATATCTATAAAATCTTTTAAGCTTTTTGCCATACTTAACTCCATGGTGATCCTCAGGAAATGAATAATTAGTAAATAAATGGCCATCTCAAGTCATGACCTTAATTGGGAAATTGGGAACTACTTAAGAAATGAATGGCCATCTAAACATGAACGTCAGACTTTTTTCCAGGGGGGGGGGCCACATGTTGAAATTTTGCTCTCAGATAATATTAATTCATTATTTTGTTGTCAAAAGTTATAGCAGAGCGTTTAGAAGGAGAAGTGTGATCACTGCTGTAGTTCATGTGTTCCGCCACACAGATGGCAGTGCAACTGCTAGTGCGGTACAATGCTAATACAAACACTAGGGTTTAGCAGGAGATTCAGCTGGAAAAGTAGCAAAGGAGAAGAATAGTGTCGTTTAACAATAACTAATTCACACATGCACATTCTAACAGCCATTCACAGAAATTCAAGACAGTAATGTTACCACTAGAATGCAAAATGGCATTAAAGGAATGAAGTAAAATATAATTTCCTGTGAATGAAGAGTTAACTTTTTTCGGGGATTAAATCCCCCAAATCTACAAACCCATCCACTTTCAAAGAATTAGAATCAAATCGAACTTCTTGTTAAAAATTAAAATTCCATATCGTTCGTTTTCATTCTTATCCTTTAAAAATTCAGATACTGCATTTCCAGACATTTGAGACCTTTGATTAACTTTCTTAAATGTGATTTTGATGGAAGTTGAAGAAGATTGTGATTTAAACAATGTATGTATCCTTCGGGTGACTTGATTTTTAATAGCAGGCTATCTAAAGGAAATTCTTCATAATATTTCATGCCTTTCTTTTTAGTTGCCTTTGATATTTTCAAAATTGCATCAATAATTTTTTCTTTTTACTTAGGTATTTTGTTCCATCACATTCATCGATATTGCTACTACTTCCATTTACTTTACATTCCTTTCAAGTACTTGAATCTTGTCATTGGATACTTTCATTTGGCATTTTAGTCTAATTATATTACGGTGTTGTTGATTTGACCTTTTCTTAAGTAGGCCTACTTTATTACTAAAATGTCTATTGGTAGCCCCTGTGAGGGGAAAACTAACAGTCGTATTTTGAAAGCCTTCTGCATGATTCCCACTGTCTTCTAAATTGGTATCTCTTTCAACCCTTTTTGATGGTCTCTGTGAAGCAAGTTTACGGGAATGTATTGGGTGTGATAAGTATTTAGGAAGATTAGGAAAAAGTAATCTCTACATTTTCTCCATTAACTAGAGACTTGTCTACCTTTATCAAAAGTTCTTCTGAAAAATGTGAATCACACACGTAAATATTAGATGAAAGGCACTTGTCCTTTCTTGGTATGGCCCTCTCCCATTTAGAAAACAGTAGTTTATATTTTGAAGGTGTAAAGAAATGTTTACGTTTAGATTTGTTATATCCAGATCTACAACCAGGCACTAAACACATAGGCATGTCGATTATTTCTATAAATTCACAGTTTCATAAAAATTAACAACAATTCATCGCACTGTAACAAACACAGCAACCATACACAACAATACTCCAATGCAATATCCAGCGAAACGCGCTGTAAATAGCCACACTAACGATTTTGCTGCCACCTGACGGAGGCGCCAGGTAGCTCTTGCATAATCATATGGAAGAGCAGTGGAGTGATCACACTTTTTCTTTCTACTCGCTCTGGTTATAGTATTGGTCGCTGATAACCATATTAATTTGTGCTAAATACAAATTTTTCTTTGCATAAAAATTAAAATAATAGTTTAATAGTCAGCACATTAAGTTCATTCATTTCCAAGGGGGCCCGCGGCCTTCCCTTGCCCCCCCCTCCCCCCCCTCCTTCCCCTCCCCCCCCCCCCCCCCCATCCTTTGCGATGCCCATGCATCTAAAATCATGGCCTTCTTTTAAATATTCCTGTCCAAGCTGTGGTCAGTCGTAGGCTGTTGTCCCTATTAAAATTATTTGACTCTAATTTAATTTCAATCGCTCTTTTAAAAAAGTCTGTCATAATGTCTGTTACTGCGGTGTAAAACTAGTGCAACTACTACAACCAGAAAATTCAGCAATAGCAATCATTTCACCCGTTTCATTCATTCATTGTCTGATATGACATTACGTTGGAGGACATTAACAATATAAAAAAAAAAAAAAAAAAAAAAAAAAAAAAAAAAAAAAAAAAAAGCGGCGAAGCATATAATTAGTGAACTTCCATTGAGGAATAAGGATGTGGCTAGGTAAGCAACATTGAAAAGCAAGCTTTTCTTCTGTGAGATACTTCCCTAAATGTTCCCTATTTTTACTTTCTCTACTGGTAAGTAGGGGAGGTATTGTGTTCCACCCAAAAATGTCGAGATTTCACCGGAAATATATGTTTTGAGACCCCCTGAATCCAAAAAAAAAGCATTTTTAGAAAAAGGTCCGTGTGTGTGTCTGTGTGTCCGTCAGTCTGTGAACAGCATAACTCAAAAATGAAAAGTCGGTTAAAAACCAAACTGTAATGTCTTTCAAGGATGCGACATTAAGATTTTGAAGAAAATAGCTCCACCCTACACTACCCTTTACATGGAACATTTTTCGAAAATTTTGATTTTCTTGAAAATGGCTCTAACGAATTTGATTAAAATATCATATGTTTGAGATATTTATATGGCAAATGAAATGTATATCTTGAATTTTCTGGCTATAGCCCTGAAGTCGTATTTACTCTGGATGACTTTTGCATAACTGGTAAACCGTTAGAGATAGACCAAATCATACTATACAAAAATGTAGATCTTGCTAAAATACACAATTTATGTCTCAATAAATTTTCTTGTAGGGTGAACCATTTCGGAGATATTCCTTATTATGTGTGTGAGTTTCGCAAAACTTAAAACTTTCGTGAAATGGATCATTTGACTATCGCACAAAGCCTATTGTATTCTAACATTCCCCTTGCACCTACAAGGAAATAAGCAATAAGATAATTTGTACAAATGTTTATCTTTACTAACGCGAAGAAGATATAGGAATAAGAGTTTGTAAGAATGGTTAGTACAAGAGTAGAGAAAGTCATGTGAGTGCAACACATCAGATTTTTTTATATGTTAAGTGTGCAAAGAGAACGGAATCTCAAAGCTTTAAAAGATTTGACTATCGCACAAAGCCTACTGTATTCTAATATTCCCCTTGCACCTACAAGGAAATAAGCAATAAGATAGTTTGTACAAATGTTTATTTCAACTTACACGAAGGTGAGTGAGTGAATGTGTGGGGTTTAACGGCCCATCGATAACGAGCTCATTTGGGCCAACACGAAGAAGATATAGGAATAACAGTTTGTAAGAATGGTTAGTATGAGAGTAGAGAAAGTCATGTGAGTGCAACACATCGGATTTTTGCTATCATGATGCAGTTGAAATAAAGCTTATGACTCTGGGGGTACATTTCCATCATTATCTTATTTGAAAATAGAGAAAGATGTTAAATAAACAGATCAGCTTCTATTCGTGAATCAGATGGAATATTAAACTATGTTAAAATGTCGTCAGTTGTATTTGCAATTTTAGCGATTCCTCACAATTCATTTGGGTCTTGTGAGAAAGAATCCTCTTCAGGTTGCTGATGGGTCACAGGATATTGCAATTAATTTCTAAACTGAAATTGGTAGCACTGTGTATACTATGAACAGGGTTTCAGAAAAAGCCTTCTGAAACGAGCTAAGAAAAATACAGCAAAAAGCCTAAAATATTCTGCATCTGCTATGACCTGAACCGTAACGCTTACGTGTCATGATATAAGGTGATATAAACATCTTAGATTAATAGTTTAGCTACTTTTGTAAATAGTGCTGACTTAACTTGGTGTTCACGGTCTTAAAATACTGTAACACGAAAATGAAGCTACGGCAGAAAGCTTAACATGTTCTTCAATCACTGCCAGAAATGTGGCAATATATGACATGATGTGGGATAATATTGTGACATTTTGGTTGGTGTGGGTGTGAAGTAGACAGATGTAGTCGAGATAAAGAAACACTTTTATTTCCGTAAACAGTAACTTGTACACTCGTTGCAACAGCAAGAAAGTCTTTTTCGATTCTCCAACAGCACGGCTCCGAACTCGTAACACAAAGAACTAACTCTTCTCCGTCGGCACAACGCTTCACATCGTCTGTCCGTCTCCGTCGGCACGACTACTCAACCTTCACTTACGTCTAACTGCCTCTTCTCACACTTTACCGCTATTTATATCTCCCAGGCACTATTCTGGAAGCTTCAGGAACGTTCACTTATTGCGGCGAGATACAAAGCAGAGAAGATTCTCGAAGTGTCTATCCTTTTCTCTCTTTCGGCAAGCGCCCCAACAATGCGGCCATTCTCTGTCTCTTTCCTTCGGCTCCTTTGCGGTAGTGCCGACAATAATGCGATGGGTGACACTGCGGTTGTCGGCAATTAGATGCGGCGGGCGCGGTGACACTGCTCCCTCCTCAGAGTTGGTCGTCCCGACCAGCACTATCACTGCGGCATCTCCCTTGCGCCCCGGCGGACTATCCCATCGAACCTCTTCTCCAGGAGGCACGATCCTAGGTATCGCTGTTGGATAGTGTCCCTTGGTCTGGGTAGGACGACGTATGCCGTCCTGCTTCGAAATTCTGCAACAGTACCGCCGGTCTTGACGGTCCCTCGTCCAGTTGCCCTTCTTCCTGGTGTGTTGACGGGCCATCCTGCGCACTTGGAAACGGCTCATTGGGTACCGTGTCCGCCGACCTCTCTGGCGCACCTTCGCAGCCACCTTGCTTCCGATGGGTCCGGCAACAAACCCCACCACATCCGCGCGAGTCGCGTCCACCGCTGCACTCGTGTTCACTCGTGCTCGGCACGGCCTCTCCTGTATCCTGCCGTCCACGATGATGTCCACCATTCTTCCGTTCACGGCACTATGCGTCAGGTGATTGGATGGCTCCGACGGTCCCCCCATGTCACACGCCAAGTCGGTTCTCGCGTGATGCTCGTTTGCTTGTGCGCTTCCCTGCTGATCGTCCTCCACGTCATATCCTGGTTGGTTACGTACCCGACACAATCCTCCAGGGGATCCTCGATGACGTCCCTGAACTGCCCCTTTGTCTTCCCCGAGACGTACACTTTCGTTATCTGAAACGGGCGCAACTGTCGCCTCGGGCACTAGGTGCTCCCTCCCCGGGTCCGCGCTATTCAGTATGCCCCTGGCATCCAGTACTTTGACGCTCTCGTCAACTCTTACTACCAGGCCGCCAAGACGTTCCCCGTCGTCCTCCACGACGTCCACATGCTGGCAGAGGTCTTCCACCTTTTCGCCGAGTTCTTCCACGTCTTCCGTCACGCCAATCAGTTCGCCGAGTTGTTCCACGACTTCCGTCACGCCAATCAGTTCGCCGAGTTGTTCCACGTCTTCCGTCACGCCAGTCAGTTCGCCGAGTTCCACGTCTTCCCTCATATCATCTGAAACGGGCGCAACTGTCGCCTCGGCCACTAGGTGCTCCCTCCCCGGCTCCGCGCTATTCCGTCTGCCCCTGGCATCCAGTACTTTGACGCTCTCGTCAACTCTTACTACCAGGGCACCAAGACGTTCCCCGTCGTCCTCCACGACGTCCACGTGCTGGCAGAGGTCTTCCACCTTTTCGCCGAGTTCTTCCACGTCTTCCGTCACGCCAATCAGTTCGCCGTCAATTTTCGCCGATAGCTCCGTCTTCATCTCTTTCAGCTCGGCAGCGAGGTTGTCGTTTCTCGTCTTCATTTCTGTAGCGAGGTTGTCGTTTGTCCTCTTCATGTCTTTCAGTTCAGCAGCGAGGTTGTCGTTTGTCGTCTTCATGTCTTTCAGTTCAGCAGCGAGGTTGTCGTTTGCCGTCTTCATTTCTTCTTTCAGCTCGGCAACGAGGTTGTCGTTTCTCGTTTCCATTTTGGCAGCGAGGTTGTCGTTTGCCGTCTTCATTTTGGCAGCGAGGTTGTCGTATGACGTTTCCATTTTGGCAAATAATTCTTTCATCATTGCCATCATCCTAGTTTCCGAATCTCCCTCCATCTTGGTTCTAACGTTGCAACTTCTAACGACGATGTAACGAAACTAGAAGCAATTCGACGGATCCCACTTCTGACACCAGTGTGACATTTTGGTTGGTGTGGGTGTGAAGTAGACAGATGTAGTCGAGATAAAGAAACACTTTTATTTCCGTAAACAGTAACTTGTACACTCGTTGCAACAGCAAGAAAGTCTTTTTCGATTCTCCAACAGCACGGCTCCGAACTCGTAACACAAAGAACTAACTCTTCTCCGTCGGCACAACGCTTCACATCGTCTGTCCGTCTCCGTCGGCACGACTACTCAACCTTCACTTACGTCTAACTGCCTCTTCTCACACTTTACCGCTATTTATATCTCCCAGGCACTATTCTGGAAGCTTCAGGAACGTTCACTTATTGCGGCGAGATACAAAGCAGAGAAGATTCTCGAAGTGTCTATCCTTTTCTCTCTTTCGGCAAGCGCCCCAACAATGCGGCCATTCTCTGTCTCTTTCCTTCGGCTCCTTTGCGGTAGTGCCGACAATAATGCGATGGGTGACACTGCGGTTGTCGGCAATTAGATGCGGCGGGCGCGGTGACAATATCTATGTAGTTTTGTGAGTAGTGGTGTCCTCTGCTTGAACAAAGGTTAGCGAATGCGTTGTTGTTGTTGTTGTTTTTTAAACCTCTACTACGTATAGTAAGACTGTTCAACCCAAACGTTCGATGGGGAGATTTTACCGGAAATATATGTTTTGGGGCCCCCTGAATCCAGGAAAAAAAAATAAATTTGAGGTGCGTGTGCGTGCGTGTGTGTCTGTCTGCCCGTGAATAGCATAACTCAAAAACGAAAAGTCGGTTAAAAACCATATTTAAGATTAATATCTTTCAAGGATGCAACACGAAGGTTTTGAAGTAAATTCCTCCACCCTAAACTACCCTTCACATGCAAAAGTTTGTGAAAATTGTGATTTTCTCAAAAATGGCTCTAATGATTTTAATTAAAATGCCATATGTTTGAGATAATTTTTATGGCAAATTAAACGAGTATTTTGAATTTTCTCGCTATAGCCTATGTAGTCCTGGTTACTCTTCATGACTTTTGCATAACTGGTATACCGTAAGAGATAGACCAAATCTAACGATAGAAAAAATATACATCTCGTTAAAACTCAGAATTTATGTCCAAATGCATTTTTTTGCGCAGAGAATCATTTCGGAGATACTCCTTGTTACTTGTGTGAGTTTTGCAATATTTATACTTTTCTTAAATGGAAAATCGTAATTCACTTTTTTATCTCTTGGCCATGTAAAGAGAACGGAATTTCCAAATCTTCATTTAGCGACCTATTTTAAAAGATATGACCAGGGTTAGGATTTTTAGGTGCGCACTTTCTTTCTTAGGGTAAATTTAAGCGCTTCGGAAAGATACCAGTATGAAGTTTGCTTTCTAGTTGTCAAAAGAGGCATTTTTTCATGCACCTTTATCCCTTTTCCCCTTTTTTCTTTTAAGTTTCCTTCCATTTTACTCTATATGATTTTAATCAATATAAAATATTTAACTTTTAATTGACATCTCCTCAGCTTGCCTTGAACACGTGAAGAATAAGCCTAACTTTTTCAGTAAACGTTGTGCGGGAGTTGAAAGCACACCTAGAACAATAGAAAATAATCCTCTTTCTCTTGCGTTATCGCTATAAAGCAGCCCGCAATAATGCAACTGACAATGACTCGTATATCATTCTGCCCTTTTAATTTCACCAGAATCAGTAGCCTACTGTTCGTGAATATCAGTTTGTTACTGTGACAAACGTCATCTGTTCGCACGGATCCCAAGGTCATGCAGAGACAGTAGTAACCGTACACGCGTATTTCCAAGAATTGACTCTGGATTCTGCTCGAAGCTACTAGAAATCTCTGAGACTGCAGTTCCAGCATGAATGAAACATTCTGGTAATTGTCGCGGTGTTATAATAGTGTAGACAGCAAGTGAATGAGTTGTGTAACAGTTGCATTGAGTTAGCAAGTGAACTGGTGTTGGCCCTTTGTTACATTACTAAACGACTGTATTACTAGATTTTACCATGCCAAAGGTGTCCAGCGCTCGACTTGTTGTTCTGGCTCAGGAATTCAAACAAGATTTCATAGACACAGATGGAAGTGTTATTCGATGTACTATTTGCGATTCAGGAATTTCGTTAGATGTAAAACACCAGCGAGATCGCATCAAACAGCACATTTCCAGCTCTAAGCGTCAAATGAACAAAGACTATTCAGGTAAACAAATCGCGGCAGCCTCTATTACGAAATGTGTTTCAACAGAGTTCTTCAAAAAGCTAACATTTTAAGGAAATCAACATTGAGTTGTGTGCAGCTCTTACACAAGCAGGAATTTCTCTCAATAAGGTTGTTTTGTTGTTGTCGTTGTTTAACGACGCTGTAAATGGCCAGGATCAAATCAACGTTGCCGGTGTGCCGGAATTTTGTCCCGCAGGCGTTCTTTTACATTCTAGTAAATTTACTGACATGGAGCTGTCGTTTTTAAGCACACTTAAAACCATCGGTGTGGGCCGGATTTGAACCCGCGACCTTGGGATCAGTAGGCCAGCGTCTAACCAACTGAGCCACCCAGACCGACCCTCAATAAGGTGAACCATTCAGCCTTCAAAGGATTTCTTGAAAAATAGACAAATATGTCAATGTCGAATGAGAGTATTTTAAGAAAAAACTACGTGGAGCCTGCTAATCCAGAAACTATATTGGGAATCATTATGCATGAAACCATAGACTCAATGGAACGATATGTTTTAAACATTTTAGTCTTTCCCTAAGCAGGAGAGGAAGTTAAACCCATGTTAAAAATGTATGAGCTGCAGAAAGCCAATGCCAGTACATTAATGCAATCAATTATGGACTTTTGTCAAAAACTCTGGCCTGCTGGTATCGAGTTCGAAAAACTTGTTCTTGTGGTTACGGACTAGACTCCATACATGGTTTCAGCTGTTAACCAATTGAAGCCTTTATTTCCTAAGTTGAAGCATGTGACATGCTTGGTTCATCCCTTCACAAGGTTTGTGAATCTATAAGGAAAGAATACGACATCACAAATCAGTTCATCTTTGCCCTGAAGAAGATTCTACTGAAAGCTCCAAATCGTGTTGTGGTCTACAAGGAAATCACCTTCCAAGTTTCCCGGTCTTGGATCGAGTGTGCCGTTATGTTGTGTGAGAATTTTGACAAAGTTAAAAAATTTTTGCATTCTTTGGATCCAGCCGACGCAGGTGCAATTTGCAACTTCTATTACCGGAGAAAATACATAATTTGCAGTGTTCATAGTTACAAATATCTGATTACAGCTATTAAACTATTAGAAGAACAAAGTTTGGAAAAGGAGAAACAGTGGGATATTTTTACTTCCGTGAGGGAACAGTTAGATGGCTTTGCCAAAGACAAACTTGAGTTCAGTCTTCAGAGGAATCCGGACATTGAGGATTTCGCCATATCTGTAGAATTGCCATTCCGAGTGAATACAAGATTTTCCCCACTGGTTTCTGTGGATGTCGAAAGAAGCTTTAGCATCTACAAAGACATTCTATCTCCTAATAGAAACAGACTTGCTTTTAAAAATAATGCAGAGATGCTTAATGTCTTGAAGTAGTAGCTTCATATTTTTCCTGCTTCTAATGAGTGATCATTTGATATACTTGTTTATAATTTAATAAATTAGAATAGAGGAAAGAGAAATTGTTGAATTAGTTGAATAACCAGCACCTTTTGTCCCTTTTTATCTTATTTGAGCACCTTTTCCCTTCTTTTTTCATATGAAATTTGCACCTAAAATCCTAACGCTGGATAAGACTATCGCTCAAAGTCTAATGCAGCGATGTTCAACCTTCGAGAAAGAGGGGAGTGTGAGTTTACCGCTTTCCAACATACGCGGACTTAGCCTCTTTTTAACCCCTTGCCGAGCCTTGTGTTGCAGTGGCGGGTTGGTGACACGTACGTTGCGTTTGATTTACGAAAACACTTTCATATCTTAAGCGATAAACATATATTCACTAGTGATTTCTTTGGTACTATTCACATTTAAGAAGTCTGTGACATTGCCTTAGAGGATCTACCAAGTGATCCTCGCGTAAAATATTGCAATACAGACCTTTAATGTGGTTCAATTTGGAGAAATTCTGTTCGCAAACATATACAGAGTTATATTCACTCTTATACACACTATTCTTGCAAGTGCTTTTTTTCTCTGTCTACTACATTTGAATCGACATAAGCATTTTCAGAAATTACTTTATTGCGAATATTCTTGTAGGTACAAGGGGAATATGGGAATACAGCAGGCTTTAAGACATAGTGCAATGTTTTAAGAGCTGGTTGGTACGTGATGCCTTTGAAATTCCGTTCTCTTTGCAAGGCCAAGGAATGAAAAATCGAATACAGATTCCTATTTGAAAAAAGTATAATTATTGGCAAATTTAAACAAATAAGAAAGAACATCTCGGAAATGGTTCACTTAAAAGAAAGAAGTATTTGACATAAATTGTATGTTTTAACGAGATCCATAAGTTTTATTTGGTATGCTTTTGTCGCTCTCTTGCCTGTTTGCCATTTATGCAAAAGCCACCCAGAATGGAGAGGTCTTCTGAGAATATTCCCAGAAAATTCAAGATATGACTGAAATATTTCCATGGAATCGCCAATTTGTGTCCTTCACTGGACACTGACTGACTCTTCCTCCGACTGCCGCTCGCTGCGTAAAGTTCTCCAAATAGAACATTTTGGACATCCCTGGTCTACTGCTTTCCCATATTTCTCTTGCACCTACAAGGTAATTAGCAATAAGATAATTTGTACAAATGTTTATCTCGACTAACATAAAGAAGATAGAGCAATAAGAGTTTGCAAGGATAGTTAATACAAGAGTAGAGAAAGTCATGCGAGCGCAACACATATTTTTAAGTCAGTGTTTTGGGTTATATGTAATTCGTGTAATTGTTGTGCACTTACTAAAAGTATATCAGCGTCCGTAAAAGGTGTTGCATTAGATGGACAGCCATTCCAAAAGAGAACTATGGGCCTTATCAAATTTAAGCTAGGGTCTGGTACCCCATTCCTCGGCGGCTATACGTACATATAGGCAGAAAATGGCGTTTTGTTGGCAAGATGGCTTGGTTTTTCCCCCCACATTGATGGACGTTCGCCAAATTCGGCACCATTGATGGCTGCAGCGTAGGAGTCGCTGTATGGGGTTGGAGACTCAGGATATGTTTCTGTGTTCTGTGTGGATGGAAAGACATCTGTCAAAAGACTGAACAGAGTGGGTGATAAAACAGAGCTTTCGGAGAATCCGCCTCTGCTGGAACTGTGTTCATGTTTCCCTGCGACTGTGACTGAGAACTTGCGGCGTATGAAGTGGCATGTAAAAGGTGTATGCGATGTGTAGGTAGCCCCAGCTGGATTAGTTCGTGTAGGAGATCTACATGTCAGATCGTTAGGTACATCCAGACACACCCCCGTATAAAAGCCCAGTCTCGAATTATTTTTTTTACTTTCTCTACTACTTAAGAAGAGAAAGTATTGTATTGAACCCAAAAATTCTACACAAGATTTCACAGGAAGTATACGTTTTGAGCACAAGATTTCACAGGAAGTATACGTTTTGAGACTATGAAAAGAAAAGAAAGATAAAAGAAAGCCTTTGCAGACCAAGGTGTGTGTGTGTGTGTGTGTGTGTGTGTGTGTTAGTGTATGTGAGGGGGGGGGGAGAGAACAACACATAACTCAAAAACGAAGAGTAGATATTTATTTTAAACATCTTCCATGGATACGATACGAAGATTTTGAGCAAAATTCCACCATTTCAAACTACGCTTTGCTCAGTGTATTTTCCGTTATTTTAAATTTTATTAAAAGTAGCCCTAACAATTTTGTTTAAAATATATGTGTAAGGTAATTACAAGACAAAAGTCAAATCTCCAATTTTCAGTGAAGTCCTGTTTATCCTAAATTTTTGACAACTGTTACACCATAACAGATATACAAAATCTTACTGCCAAAAATGTAATTGTTAAAGCATACAATTGATGCCAAATAAAAAAGCTGATAATGGTTATCGTATATATATATACTTTATTATTATTATTATTATTATTATTATTATTATTATTATTATTATTATTATTATTATTATTATTATTATTATTATTATTATTATTATTATTATTATTATTATTATTATTATTATTATTATTATTATTATTATTATTATTATTATTATTATTATTATTATTATTATTATTATTATTATTATTATTATTATTATTATTATTATTATTATTATTATTATTATTATTATTATTATTATTATTATTATTATTATTATTATTATTATTATTATTATTATTATTATTATTATTATTATTATTATTATTATTATTATTATTATTATTATTATTATTATTATTATTATTATTATTATTATTATTATTATTATTATTATTATTATTATTATTATTATTATTATTATTATTATTATTATTATTAATTATAGGTCCATTTTGACAAGGATAGATGGAAAATTATTCTCACAACTTGAAAATGAAGTTCAGTACTGGCGTAATGTCTTACAAAGGGTTGTTGCTGTTGTGAAGAAACTTTCCTCTCGAGGACTGCCTTTCCGTGGCAATGAAATTCTTGGAAATGTTCATAATGGTAACTTTTTAATGTGCGGCGTTACTAAATCTGCCACCTTCCACGTGTCTTCACTGTAGCGCTGTGGCAAAACATAGGCTACTCCTGTGGTGAGGGTCGCAGGTTCGCTTCTCGCATGTAGCATTTTTTCTTTCTCTTAGGATGTTAAAATAATGCATAGCGGCTAGTTATTTTAAATATAGCTATTTCATGCACGACAGTCGGGGAATTTAATAATATAATGGTTATTAAGATGCTTCTTTAACGGTTTATTCTACCGTACAGGATAATCATCCTGTCACACATCTCGAAAGGTTTCAAACTGGTTGTCAGAGAGGCACGATAATAAAGTGGTAGACTGGCCTCCCTGTTCACCGGAATTGAACCCTATGGAGAATGTGTGGGCTGAGGTGAAAAGGGAGTTGTGCTCCAGTTTCCCTGTAGCTGGGCGAAATGTGGCCCCTGGGTCATTTGTTTATGCCCCGAAGGTTGAGGGCAGTTATATGTGCTGAGGGTTCATACACCCTATATTAATTATGTTTAGTTTTTGTTTTAGATGATAGTTTATTCACACATATTTTTATTTATTTAACACGGGAGTTAGTAAAATAACTTTTTGTGTGCATAGATAAGCCCATAACTTCAAAGTTATAGCAATGTTATATTAAGTCGTATTAATGCAATATTGTGTTCTACATATCCAATCAAAAAATTAACAAACATAAAATATAACCGGCGACGCGGAATTTGAACCTAGGAACTAACGAGCGGAAACAATGCCTTCTTAAATCTCGGCTACCGTGTTTTGTTTTCAGTACTCATGAAGGTACCCGAAGCTCTACGATCGGGACACTTGGAATCTGGAGATGACTCTTTTTTCTGTCCATGGGTGCACAAGTTGATTGAAATACCTATGCATCTACAAAGTTTACATGCATGACTTCATAAGAATTTACCATTGATATGATTATTTCTCAAAATATTCATATATCCTGAATGCCACAAAGCTAAACCACCATAAATACAACGATATGCTTACATTCATAAGGATTTCTGCTGGCTTTTGGAGTTATTGAAGCAGAAATGAAAAATGACATAATTTCTTCTAAAGCATTGCAAAACGTATGTTAGTTATAGGCGTGAAATGCCAAATGAATAATCTACGTGATATATTGTAAATGCGGTAAGGCATTAAAGCTATAATGTATTGCTGGTTATAGATATGGAAATGTGAAATGGCATGTGGTACTACTGAGATGTAATTGAGCAAGCTGAGTAAAGAAACAAAATAAAAAATAAGGGGGCTTTCATTCGTGCGCTACTGGGCACAGTGAATTGCGTGACTAGAGGTGATAGATGGCGCATGCTCGGGCCATTATTTATCTCACCAGTTTAACAACAATAATCACGAGTCATTAAGCTAGTGCTCCAAGCTTGGCCGCTACTTGCTACTAGTGTTTTGAGTAGACAGCAATTTATTATTGGTTCAGCTTCATAACCAAGTATTGTAAATTCTGATACTGGTTCATTTTCTTTAACGTTCTGCTTAACCCAGGATAAATTGGCACGTAGCTATTGCTTTTACGTCAGTGTAGCATCTGCTTCTTCATCAACAGACTGGGTTCATTTATACTTAGAGCTCTTTGTCTCTCTCTCTCTCTCTCTCTCTCTCTCTCTCTCTCTCTCTCTCAGTAAGTAGAGTATTCCTATATCTTCTTTGTGTTAGTTGAGATAAACATTTGCAGAAATATGTTATTGCTTATTTTGTTGGTGCAAGGGAAATATGGGAATACAGTAAGCTTTGAGCGATAGTCAAATCTTTCAAATTCCGTTCCTTGCGCAGCTAAGATTTAAAAAAAAAAAACAAAAAAAAAAAAACAAAAAACAAAAAAAAAAAAACAAAAAAAAAAAACGAATGACGATCTTCCATTTGGCAAAAGTTTAAGTATTCCAAAACTCACACAAATAACAAAGGATATCTCTCTACAAAATGATTTATTTGGACATCAATTGTGTGTTTTAGCAAGATCTACATTACATTATGCTATAAGAACATAGTGATAAAGAACATATTACATAATAAAGAATATTTCCCCTCATATAAATTTGTGTAACTATGAGTTAAGCAGTTGAAGGTCAGATATTGATGTCCAGCGATGTCCAACGTTTGCGAAAGAGGGGAGTGTGAGTTTACCTCCTTCCACCGCACGCGGACTTTGCCTCTCTTTAACCCCCAGTCGTGCCTTGTGTTGCAGTGGCGGCTTGGTTACATGTACAGTTTGATTTACGAAAGCATTTTCAAATCTTATGCAATAAGCATCTGTTCATTAGTGATTTCTTAGCTGGAAGTCTATTAATATTTTACACAGTCTTAGAACATCCACCAGGTGATCGTCGCGTAATCTTTAGCGATACAGACTTTAATATGGTTAAACTTGGAAAAATTCTGTTCGCAAATACATATAGAGCTATACTTACTCTTATACACACTATTCTTGCAAATGCTTAATTCTCTATTTACTATATTTTAATCGACATAAGCATTTTCAGAAATTACCTTATTGCGAATTTTCTTGTAGGTGCAAGGAGAATATGGGAATACGGTAGGCTTTAACCGATAGTAACAGGTTTTAAGTACTATACGATGCTTCTGAAATTCCGTTCTCTTTCAAACTGTACATGTAACCAACCCGCCACTGCAACACAAGGTACGACTGAGGGTTAAAGAGAGGCAAAGTCCGCGTATGGTGGAAGTAGCTAAACTCACACTCCCCTTTTTCGCAAACGTTGGACATCGCTTGACTTTGCAATATCTGACCTTCAACTGTTTGTAACTGATAGTTACACGAGTTTATATAGGTGACGCTCGAAATGTCATACATTGACATTGTCTAATAAATATTTTATTTGCAGGTTGGCAACTTTGAAATGTTGTGAGAGTAGCCGTAGTTCTTCCATGGTTTAACAGAAGACAGCACTTGTCACCTTCATGCATGCGTATCGCTACCGTTTAGGTTTAGTAATATGGCGGACAAAGGCCGGTTGACGCTATAACGGAAAGTGAAGACTATTGTTTTAGGCGGAAACAAAGAGTATTGCAGAGTCAGTGACGCTTCCATGTTCATTTTCGTACGAAACTGACGACAGTTTCAATAGGCAGAATATCAGATTTTGGGCTTGATGTTGTGCACCAGATTGAAAATTATGGAGAAAAAGTAAGTGTATGGGGTGCCATTTGTAGCCATGGAATTAGTGGTACAATATTTTGCAATGGCACAGTTAACAGTGGGCTCTACATGGACATGTTTCTTCACAACTTTATGCAACAGGGTTACCAATGAAGACGCAATGGTTCATGCAAGATGGAGCTCGTTCTCATACAGCAAACGTTGCTTTGTATTTTCTAAATGAACATCTTTCTGGCACCGTGTGATGTCCCATCGATATCCGGAACGTTTTCAGGGAGGTTCAATATGGCCGCCACACAGCCCGGATATTAATCCCTGTGATTATGTCTTATGGAGACGTTTAAAGGAAACAGTCTACAACTGCGAGTGGCTACCACAACATTCTTCCAAGGAATAACAGAAGACTTCTGTCGTAGAATGATTGGTAACATCACAGTTCGCCTTGAACAGGTTACGTCAATAAGATGAACATATTGAACATGTACGGCATTCTGAAGATTAATTTGAAAAGGACAAAATTGAAATATATAAACAATTTTCAATTTATGACACTTCGTGCTCCACCTGGTACGAGAGGAAATATTCTTTATTATGTAACGTGTTCTCTATCACCTTGTTCTTGCAGCATAATGCATGAGTTATGGTTTATTGCATGCATTGAATAATGTTTTAAATAATGTCCCCACGTTGTGCATGTCAGTCCAATTATAAATAACTGTTGCAAGTTGCATATTTAGAATTGTATATCGTTTAAAACGTTAAATAGGTTTTCGTGCAATCCTGTCTGTGTAAGTTTCATGTTTATGACAGGAAGAGATCACGTTGGTGTATGGTTTGCTGCGATCACATTGTTTTACTATAATTCTGATACAAAGTGAAAGATCGATTGCATATTTCAGCTAGATACGCGATCAGAAACACTCAGTTAAGACCCCGGTTGATGCGCTTCCGCCTGTAACGCTATCTCGTTTATTAGGATGATTATTACGAAACCTAGACATTTCATACATAGGATGGGAGGAGTGTTGAACTCTGCCTTTAAGCTAGAGATGTAGATGAGCAGCGTTTTTTTCCCAGTCCATTACAGATTTGTACAAAAACCTTTGAAACGCAAAGAAGTTTGGTGAGATGGTCCTTTTCCATGCAGACGGCCAGTAAGAACAAGGATAAGGTACATACGGAGAGGAACTTCTGCAATGAAACACTACAGAGGCTTATTCTACCTCAAATCTGTGGGAGGAAAGGATGAAATTAAGGGCTCAAAGGGCGACCAGATTCAGGATAAGGAGCAGAGACGTACATGTGTATTTTTAGACGTGACGATTGACCTTGCTAGGATCTGCGCGAGTGACACGTAACGTCTCTCCTTCCTACTGGGAATAAACAAGACACTACTGATAATGCGAGTGGGACTGTGCTTAATCACGCGGTGCTCCGTGATGTGTACTACAGGGAAGTTGGAGAGATACTAACCTAACTCCCCTATAGTCTTATAAATACAAAAGTGAAGTCGACCAATAAAAACTGTGTAACTTCCAGCCATTCGCCACGTCTAAAATATCTTTAGGTGGGGTTTCCTAACAGACGGCAGATGTAATAATCAAGACGTTAGCAGCACCCTCCGAACTCCCTCAGTTGGAGGTAGGACATGAAGCGGAATGCCATGGGCCGGCCTTTACATACAGCGTCAAGCATCATCTAGCCACCAATCCATCACCTGATCCTCTGAAAGGAATAATGTGATATGAAACGAGGGAAAGGAAAGTACGTAAGATTACATAATTCACTCCAGCATGCTCCTATCAAACAAGGAAACCCGTGAGAAAACCCATGCTCAGATTGCCATCGGAACCGAAACCGGGACCTTCCGAATGCGAGCTTCAAGTGTCACCACCGAGCTATTCCGCTCGGCGAGAAAATAATACTCATCAGGTGGGGTCCGAGGGGGTATAGAATGCTGTTTCCGTCGGAGCCATTAGTAGTTTACTGTCAAACGGGCGCAATGTTATACCTTCTGCGGGCTAAGTTAGCTCGAGGATCATAAAAGTGTGAAGTCGCTTCCACTAGCAAGTTAAGGGTGGGGGTAGAAAACATATTTTGCGATCACAAACGCCGGAAGTCCGCCTCTCAGTTTGTCTTGCATTGTGTTCAGTGTCGGACTACTTCAGTGTGAGCGCAGATGATGGAGCTATTGCTACTTGTTCACAATTCACCACTGATTGGATGGAGGGGATCGAGCCTCTCCCACCTTCCCCGTAACACCAACGCCAGAGGGATGAGTACTTGATTCTCTTTTCAACATATTTCTTTCTCTTTCTTTAGGCTCGAGACAGGATAAACCGCACAGGGTACAACTTGATTCTCAAGGTAGTTCATTCGTTTGCTTTTAGTAGATTATTTTTGGCAGATAGTACGATTTCAAGGCCTTTCCGGTTATGTTGACAGTATCCCGTATTATCTAACAACTTAACCTACCCTCCTATATTACGTACTTTTAAGGCCTAGGCCACTACAGATTCACACCCTTAAACTTAACATTATTTTTATTAATACCGATATAAAATATAATTATGCCTACTTGTTGATTTGTACCACCTCAGTAATCGTCCTCTTACTTATTCATACAGCATACGTTATGTAATTTAAAAGAATAAAGCAACTTTCGTTGTAATGATGACCGAAGATATTATGCAGTCACTGAATCTTAGTACATGTTCCGCGAGATAAACAGAGTACTGTTGAACTGGAGTTCAATTAACGTAACTTGTGAATCCTGACAATTGCTTTCCTCACATGTATGTACGTTCCCGGAACACCACGTGCAAAACATGCAGTGTTGCCGATCCGTCGGTGGATTGTCGTTGTGCTTTGACCAATGAAGTAAATTAGATGTAATATACATGCATGTACTTATATGTAAAACTCTCCACTTCTCAAAATAAAAGATATGGCGTAAAGTACGCCAGTAAGCTTTTAAATGGTATTAATTTTTCGTGCTGTGTAAGAATAAGCACATATCCCGTTCTATTTAACACCTTTATAAATGCTGCCACGTGATTATTTAAATGTCTGTGCCAGTATTATACATATTTATTATACTATACCTAATAGACAAAGATGTCATTTTTCTTACACTTTCACAATTTCAAGCGCAATCTAAAAGAAAGCCCGTACTAAATCCACGTTGGCTTAAATGTATGGCTTGGGTACATTAAACATTACACATATGATAGAAATAATAATAATAATAATAATAATAATAATAATAATAATAATAATAATAATAATAATAATGATGATGATGATGATGATGATGATGATGATGATGATGATGATGATGATGATGATGATGATGATGATGATGATGATGATGATGATGATGATGATGATGATGATGATGATGATGATGATAATAATAATAATAATAATAATAATAATAATAATAATAATAATAATAATAATAATAATAATAATAATAATAATAATAATAATAATAATAATAATAATAATAATAATAATAATAATAAAATAATAATAACAGTAGTAATAATGGTGATAATGATGATAATAACAACACAGGAATTACAGCAGAAGCTTAGAAGTCTAAAATTAAGTGTCATGCAGTTCATTGATTTAATATTCAACTTTACAATATCGGGCAGCGATACAAAACACTTCTAAAGCACAAAAACTTGAAACTATTTACCGCAATACCTGTGGTTCACTGCAGTAAAACTGCACATTTAATAATTAGAAAATTACACACTTTAGATGGTATAATTGTTATTTTATGGTGACCAATTTACTGATGGATTTTTAAACATATAAGCGTGTGTGGGCAATGTTTGAGTGTTAGAATCAGGACTGATTCTACCTCTCACACACTTTACAGTTTACTGATTTTATGCTTTAAGTTTATAATATATCGTCAGTGTGAAAGAAACAAAACACTGTCACGCGTCCGTCTAAGATGTGGCAACGTACGAGCATAACATGTGAAGGGAGTTGAAAAGGCGATTGCGTGACGACGAGGGCTATTGGTTATTTCAAGGTTAAACTTGGTTGCCATGGCAACAGGCTCATACGCCACCGATACGCCACGCCAAGGATGCACGCCGAGCGAACTGTCAGAATCACAAGTTACGTTAATTCAAGCATATCCATAGTAATCATGGTGGCTAATTTGAACGAGTGTGTTGATTCTGAAATCGAAGAAAATTTGAAAATAGGCTGTATTTATCTCATACCTGCAAAATCTAAAGAGAGATACGAAAGATGCTATAGTTAATACGCGCTAATTAATTTCAACTATCAAGACACCATGGAAAGATGAATGTTATGTTTCAAGGTTAGTATTTCACATTTCATTCATACGTCGCATTAAATTACTGATTATGTCCTAAAAATTGTATACAATACACGACAGACGATTGCGTCTCGTCTTTCCAAACTATTCTTCGGTCCAGTGAAAATCACTTACCATTCTTGTACTGCAATATACTGCAATGGAAGCTACTAAAACTCAAGTGCACTTATTTACGTTTGAAAGAATAGACTATCAGCCAGGGAAGACTCTCAGATACAAAAAAATGTTACCGAATAACTCAACGTAAACAAAAGACAATAGTCAGTAGAGAGCACCTGCTTGCTGTGTGAAGGATTACAATTCCTGGCTGGGGAGTGAGAGTTTTTCTCTAGCCAACAATCTCCACAATCTTCCCCAGAGTCTAAAATATGAGTCAATCCACGTGAAGTCGCACAACAAATTTACCCCTACTCCTCCCAATTTTATGAAATTTATTGTAAACGTTCCACTTGGCATTTCATTAGACCCGTATTTTTTGTTTGCCCCAGAAATATAAAATATTTCGGCTGTTATTAAATACCGAATTTCTCGAAAAGTAACGTGCGCCTCATAATTTGATAGAGTATATCTTCAGTTCTAATTGTACAAATTACATGATCTTTGTTGCAAATTAAATATAAAGAAACGCTCTTTATCATTGATTAATATACTCTTTACCGTGTTTTCTTATTAAAATTATTATCGGTTATTTTCTTCAAAACAGTTTTCGGAACTTAACCCAACAAATTATTTTTGTATAAGATACATCCTCTGATGAGCTGTTAATCATTTCAGCAAGCCAGAAATTCTCAAAATGGAATTGCTTTTAACAGCATGGCAAAAGATTAATCTTTAAAGCCGTGACAATCGCCTACACTTAGAATTGGGCTACATCTCGCGGCACCGAGGAGGAAGTTTACTAAGACCTATTTAATGCGATAGCTGTGACAGTTGTATTCTTAATATTCTCAGTTTTGCTATTTATATCACTTTATGTAAAATTTTTGAAGCCATATTGGCAGGATCTACAAACATATATATAATTATATTTTACAATAAACAGTCCTCTAAAAGTCAAAGGTTCAGAACCCTACTTTTCTTGCGCGCTAGCCGGTTCCGGCAGGATTTGTACAGTTGTCCCCCTCATAAAATTTCACAATGTTTATTATTTAAGCTAAATATTTATAAATCTTTTATCGTGTCGTAAATTCTCAGTTGTCATTACTAATGTTTACTCTTCAACCCAAAGAGCTTTATATCAGTTTTTTTTCTATATTCTTTAGCTCAAACAAATATCTAAAACGTACACCCAATTTATACTACTGAATTACAGTATGGGAGAATTAACTTGGCACTTGACAGCTAGCTGATTCACTCACCTGCGAACGAGGTCGATTGGACGAGATAGGTCTAGCCTCGTTCGCAGGTGAGTGAATCAGCTAGCTGTCAAGTGCTAGATTAGCTCTCCCCGTGTTTCATACGCTTTTCACGGAGTTTGTGTCGCTCTCGTTTCATTATAACTGTGTCTGTGGAATAATTCAGTTAAATAAATCATCAGTGTCACTAACAGAAGTTAATATGATGCGTGTTCTAACCTATTTAATGGGAAAAAAAAAAGAATAAATATAAAGAAAGAAATCTTTGCATTGTGTGACACGTGTTATGGCAATGCAATTGAAGTTGGAGAATATTAATTTATCGTCTCTGCTGAAAGTGTGTGATATCTGCCGGGCAAACATTTCAAAACTTCCTAACCCTGAAGAAATAATTAGTGAGCACAGTTAAGACCGAGACTTCCTGGAGCCCATGATACACATACTATTTGCGTTTGTCTTTACTACGAAAATGTTAAGTTAATGATTAAGACGCTAATATTAATAAACTCTCTGCAAATTCACATTTAGCGCTCAGTAATTACAATGATTGTCTGACACAAATAATCTGCAATCCTCCGTCTTCGGATTGTTATTTAATGAAATATCCAGGAATTAATAAATTAATTAAAAACCTTGAGGAAATATTTGATGCAGAAGATGTTGAACACATTAGTTATAAACAATGGATAACAGTAGACCGTACAAACTTGGAAATACGTACAGTCGTCAGTTGAGGATTTTTTGGACAAATTTTTTTCTAAATTATTAGCCTTATTGCCATATACGATTATAGCTCAACACCAGAAAGAGCAATCGGAATCAGGATAATGCAAGGGGAGCTTTTTCTGGAAATTACACTTTTGTGATGCAAAATTCTGCACAAGAGGTTCATTGGAATAAGACAGGCCACGACCCACCCTTTTGTTATATATTATAAAGTTAACGATACTGTGAAACACATTAATTATGCAGCAATATCAGAGTATAAACTCACACGACACAATGGCTGTCCATCTATTCCAAACAGATTCAATAAAACTTGCGAAAAACGACATAGCAGACCTTAAAAATTATTTAGTTTTCCGATGGAGCCAGTGCACAATATAAAAATGTAAAGAATTTTGCACATTTGTGTTTCCATGAAGAGGAATTTGGTATTAATACCGAATGACATATTTTCGTGACATCCCATGGAAAGCGTCCGTGCGATGGCATTGGGGGTGCCGTAAAGAGATTAGCAGCAAAGGCCAGTCAACAGTTATGTCAGAATCCCATTACAACACCTTACACACTATTCAACTGGGCTCGGAAACATTAAAAACGTTCATTTCAGTTTTTTTTACTCAATATCAACATAAAGAACTCAATTATCACCTGAACTTTACATATGAAAAAATAAAACCAATACATGGCAAATTAGATTAGCATTCCGTTGTCTCCTATCGAAAGCTGAGGTCTTAGTTAAACAGTATTTGTGTGAAAATGACTACTCCGCGTATATGAACTCATCCTATTTGTAAAGAACATCCTGAATATCGTGTCTACTGTTCGTCGAAGAAAGTAATAGTTATTGTGTTAATATAAATTAAAGTGTTAACTATCCATCTTCTGCATGCCGCCTCAAGGGCGTCTTCGACCCAAGAATGCGGACCCACTCGCAGCGACTAAGCAACGCTCTTGTTCTGGTAAGTGAATTTATTGTGATAGAACAAATCCAAGTTCCGTCTTATTACTAGGTAGTGGTATGTAGGAAACATGAGAGAGTAAAATGGTATTTTTTATGTTATAGTGTTGGGTTGTGGTTGAATTAAATTATTTTTAAAGATATAAATTATTATGGATCTTTTATGAATCAATAGAACATATTTAAACATATCCCATTAAAGATTGTACTTTTATCTTTCATTTGACCCCAGGACGAAGAAATTTGGATTATTAGAACTGGAGATGCATTCGGTTGAACATACGGGTCTAATGGACTATCATGTAAAACGTGCAAAAAATCAGGGAAATCACTCCGGTCGGGGTCAATTTTCGTCAAATTTTGTGCGATTTGACGTAGAATTTCACATGAATGAGAGAGAGAGAGAGAGAGAGTGATTTAATGTATAAAAAAACCCAAAGGTCCAAAATCCACTGTAAAAATCCATTGCCTGTAGGAAAAGACCACAATTGTTACTTTCTCTAGTATTATTTGCTGTTCTTCTTTGCCTGATTACCCTCCCCTTATGTAAGACTTATAAGCCAGTACCTAGGGTCAGACAGAAACCTGTGGACCAGAGAGAGTGAAGACCTGGAAGCGTTGGTCGGTCAAGCACCAGGAATGAGAGTGAGGAAGATGATATGAGTAAGTATTGTATTCGACGCAAAATTTAGATAAGGAGATTTATTTAGAAATCTATGTTGAGAGACTCTGAATAAAAAACAGAAAAGTATAGATAAAGAAAGTTCTGTGTGCATATGCGCATGCGTCTGCCTGTGGGGAAAAAAAAAAAAAAAAAAAAAAAAAAAAAAAAAAAAAAAAAAAAAAAAAACCTCAAAAACGAAAATTCATTAAATACCCAACTTGGTATTTAAGTTCAGAGTCCTCCAAGGGTGCATCACTGAGATTTTCAAAATACTCCCTTCAGACCAAACTACCCTTTGCATGGAAAATGTTTCGAGCATTTTGATTTTCTCGAAAATGGCTCCAACAATTTTGAGTAAATTACCAAATGCTTCTGCTTTTCTCAAATGGAAAGTCATAAGTCAACTCTCTCTCCCTCCCTCCTTTCCTCTCTCTCTCTCTCTCTCTCTCTCTCTCTCTCTCTCTCTCTCTCTCGGCAGTGCAAAGAGAACGGAATTTGAAAGGCATCACATAGCTTCCAGTTCTTAAAGGATTTGAATATTCCTTAAGTCTACTGTATTCCCTTGTTTCCATTGTAACTATAAGGAATGTGTAATAATTTCTGCAAAGGTTTGTCTCGATTAACCTGGAGTAGATGGAAGAATACGCGCTTTTAAGAATAAGTTATACAAAAGTGATAAAGAAGATTGTGTGAGTGAAACATATCAGTATTTTTTAACTTAACTATTGCACATGCATTTATGCACACTTTTAATAAACAAGACAAACAATTTTTTTTTTCATTTAAACCTTCAGTAATAGAAAGAAATATCTAGTATACACGTTCACTGTTTTGTCTTTATGTCAAAGAGACGAACGCGTGATACCAAGCGAACGAGGATAAGCAGTCTGACCGTGTGTGTGTGTTAATAGTTCAGTGTGCGAGCTGGGACGCATATTTTTGGTGTGCCCAGAGAAAATGTGTGTGCGTGTGTGTGGTGGCACATTCTGTTCTGGTATGCTCAGGAGTGAATGCTTGTGTGTATGTGTGTATATAAATATGTTTGTGTATAAAAAAACACTCAACGACAGAAACAAAAGAAAAACCTACAAGAAAAAACTGTTCTTGGTGACCTAAGATTGGTCGCTTAATGGGTTTTTAACAAAACAAGAAAAATGTAAATATTGTAAATTTCCCTAATTAATAAGTCCATCCCAATTGTAGCCTGTAAGCCGGGCCTAACTTACCGGCACCAGGTCAAACCTTGATAATAAAGAAACTGTGCTCAGTTATTCCGGTCGCTGTTGTGACGTCGTAAGTTCAGGAAAAATTATGATACATATGCATATGCATTCTAAATTGTGGTGAAACTTCCAGGAACTGCTAAAGATGGCGAAGAAAGAAAAGGAAAGTGAAGGTAACAAAATTTAGATTTTAAATCTGTCAAATACTTTAATATTAATTGTGTTAATCTTTCGGTGTATAAAGTTAATGCAAACTTTTTTTCTGCTGAATGGAATCTATACTCCTTTCACTCTGAGCAAATTTTAATGTATTAATTACACAATGGAGTAATATATTGCTGTCACTTATTAGTGGAAGATAAATGTCAACAATTATTTTTGTGGATTGAAGAAAACTCAGTAACCAATTTTTGCCCAACTATTCCATCTAATTGTCTTCACTAGTATTTGTTTAAATTGTGCTTGTAATGATGCAAAGTACTTCGTATAAAATTATGCCCAATTTCATCCCTTCATCTAACGGCAATTTCCACTGTATAGCACGTTAATTATGATTATACACCATGTTCTAAGTATTAAATTGTACATGTAAGATACAATGTATATGAAACGTTCATAAATATTTCTTTTTTAGAACTTTGTGAAAGTGCAATTTATTACCTAGATGTAATACCCATTTACAAGAAATTACCCAAGTAAGCTGTGCGAAAAACGTGGTTATCTCATGTAGCATCAATAATTTGTAATATTCATCAGTAAGGGATGCAGATTTTTAGCTAAAAACCATTAATATGAGGTTTTCATCTTGCAATAACTAGATTCTATCCTTCATCATAATAGGTACATGTGCAGTTCTTTAAAGTAAACAAAAAGACTGCTGAACTGAACTGCTTGTTCAATTAATATGGTTCCAACATTTATCAAATCGCCACCCGCAGGAAGCATTGCGACATTAAACTTCCACATAGGACCGAATAAAATATGCAGCATTCATGTATGGAGACAATGATTTTACCGATAAGTTGGCTTCTTGTCCGAGGAAAGGATTATAGTTATTTGTATGCTAAGAGTATCCTAACATCTGAGTAACGCTTGTGTTCCATCTTAAAATGATTAACTTAATTCCTGAGATGACTTTATCGTAGTAATTAATAGTACGGTTTGTAGAGAAAGCAGATTTGGACAGATTTACCAGTTGAATAGAGTCGATTTTCACTCTATTTACTTTAAAAAACGTCACATTACTTAAGATCAACCACTATGTGACATTTACATGATAGCACTAACAGCTGGCAATACGATGAAACTGAAGTTTGCAAAGGTCAGATGCATGATCATCGACCTTGAAGTCAGTCTTGCCCAATGCAAATTCTGGCTATTTTCTTTAGCAAAAACCGCCTCACAGAGAACCGATTTAAACTGTAATAGATATATCCAGTTATCTTATAATTCCTATCTCTAAGGGCTGTTAGGCAAATCCAAGCTGCACTTTTAAAGTTTCAACCTTGATGGTACCCCTTGTTTTCTTTAATTGGGTAGTTTTTACATCATGTCTTCTTTTTTTTTTTTTTTTTTTTTTTGCTCCTACTTCTTTCATAATACTCAATGGGTAACATAGCCTACATATTTAATGGGTTATTTCACGTTGAAAAAGAGAACATCCTTATTGCTTTTGAAGCTTGTAAAACTTATTTTAGGACATCAAGCAGATTTTGCACCTTTGAAATGAAGCTCCATTCATAGAAAGCCATTCTGGTGACTTTGCCGAGGTCTTTTCGGGCTGGAATTGCTAGGGATTTCTGCACGTCGTTGTGGTCTGTCTGTCTCAGCCTTATAGCCTCATCCGATTTCTTCGCTGCATCCATTCCTCCAAGGGGGTAGTGGCCTCAATGGATATGAAAGGATCGTTGCTAAAAGTCAGCTAAAATATTGGTTTGTGTTGTATTAATATTAATCACTACCAGGTGGCCCATTGCAGCCGACATCGGGGCAAGTAGACAACCATGCGTTAAAACATTTGCAGAACTCCACGGCGCAAGAGAGGACAGTGGCGTTTCATACCTCTCAGCGAGTCGTGCGGTGAGAGGCAGTTGAACTACCGTGTGCAGTTCCTGATATCAGACAATAACAGTACAAACAACTGAAGAGGTCTCACTTTACTTAAAGGATATTTATTTTCCAGGGAATACACTCACTCCTGTACATGGTGCTATTGTCTAACATTTAAATTGCAGATTCTAAAGTGCAAGCATGACGGCACGTAATGTTTCATTAACATTTCTTCGTTTCTTATGAATGTTGTTCTATTTTACTATTTTAGTTTTTGTTATTATTGTTATTGTTATTATCACATTATTATTATTACTTTTGTTACTGTACTCTTACTAGTCTATTACTGTTAATAATCATTAATTGTTATTATTTCTCTTACTATGATTATAATAATTATATTTGTTATTATTTTATTAATGTGTTTATTAGCATTAAGTTTAACATTATTGTTTGTAATGTTATTATTATTATTTATTATTATTATTATTATTATTATTATTATTATTATTATTATTATTATTATTATTATTATTATTATTATTATTATTATTATTATTATTATTATTATTATTATTATTATTATTATTATTATTATTATTATTATTATTATTATTATTATTATTATTATTATTATTATTATTATTATTATTATTATTATTATTATTATTATTATTATTATTATTATTATTATTATTATTCTTATTCTTATTCTTATTCTTATTCTTATTCTTATTATTATTATTATTATTATTATTATTATTATTATTATTATTATTATTATTATTATTATAGTTAGCCTTTTGTATGCAAACAACATTATCGAAGCTTTGCTTAATTCTACTCTCATATTTCACTCAACGTGATTTAAAGGTTTTTTTTATTAAGAGCTGCGTATGTATTTAGTATTTATTTATTTGTAACGATGAGGCTTACTTTTGTACATATATCTCCTGTGTCCCCTAAAGAGCCATTGGACATTTTGATAGCATAGAAAGTTGAGAGGAACACGCATAGGTAGCACTGCCTGATATAAGCCCAATGACTAATCGTGTCTCCCTCACGCCACAGCCTAAGACGTCATTAAGATTTGAATTCAAACGAAGTAAAAGGATCGCTTATTCATTGTATTGCAAATCCTAGTGTTCAGATGGCTGGAGGTGTTGGTCCATTCACACAGATATTGTTCTGCTGTATGGCGAGGTGCGATGTAATGCTTCCGCAGCTCGAACACTATCAAGAAAGGTTTCAGATGCGTCGATTACCATCAGCAAATGTTTTTAATCGTACTGTGATGCGATTGCGACTAGTAGGAGCCTTCACTACCCAAGTAACAAGAGAGAGACCAGTAACTGAAAATGAAGTTGTACAGGATGTACTCCACTATTTTGAGTAATATCCTACTCGCGGTAAGAACTGTAATGACACAGGAGTGGAAGATTCACTACAATTGCTATGCACTATGTATCTATGTAACTGTCATTTCATTTGACTTCTGGATGTAACTGTCTCCCTCCATAATTAATCATTATACCATGGAAATTCGTGTATCAAATTTCGTTTTTACTACACGGTCCATCAAAAGAAAGTATACACACTTTCACGAACATTGATTTTTTCATTATGTGTTGGCAGAGAATTTAATTATGTATATACCATAGGTTTAATGCAAGATTCCTGCAGCTATTGAGTTAATTTTAGTTCTCAAAACAGCTGTCGTTAGTGATCCAATAATGGCTGCTTGAACAAGATTGGCCTATGTGTCCGGGAGGATTTCTGCACATACTGCTGTAGTTTCTTGACCAAGGGCCTACAGTATAGGTGGTTTCCTGGGCCATGCAGCATCCTTCAAGGTCTCCCAAAGGTGAAAGTCCAGAAGTGTTAAATCTGATGGACGAGCTGGGAGCCTCCGCGTTCTGTCCAGTATCCCTGCAAATTTCCGTCCAAGAAAGCCCGCAGGCCTCGGAGGTGATATTTGGGTGTCCCTTCCTGTTAGTAGAAAAGCGATTTTAATAAAGTTCACTATAGCTGGCAAAATTGTTGTGTTTAGCACTGCCATATACCTGGCGCCAGAAACTGTACTTTCAAAGAAGAAGGATCCTATTAAATCCCTATGGGACAGTCTGCACCAGGTATTCACTCCCGTAGATTGACCACCTTGTCCATATAAAGGTGTGAATTTTCTAGTGTCCAATAAACACAATTATAATTGATTGTTATAAGTTTTAATTGGGCGTCATTAGATCACACAATCTTGCTCACAAAATTCATCATGCCAGATGGTAAAATCATTTACAAAACTCCATTCGGAGATCAGGATTGTTCTTATTTAATGCGTACAATAATCTTGGTGCATATTCTTCCTACTTGCAACTTTCAGAATGATTCGTACACTCACACTGCTAGCCCCGTCTCTTGACTGCATAAGCACATTGTGTAGCGGACTCCTGAGGCGACGTTGCAAACTTTTCTAACACCATAACCGAAGAGACAGGAATTGTAGATGTCTTTCGGATCTTCCTTGTGCACATAAAAATAGTACCATCGTCTCAAACTTATCACAAAGTCGTGTAATTAACAAGTGTGTTGGAGATTATGTTATAAACTCATGTCTCCAATCGCATTGAACTTGAGTGACTTTTGCAGCTTGAACCACCACTTTAAAATGCACTTTCCTTCCTTAAAATTCATCGTGCCCGGGATATTTTGATTCATTATTGTAACAAAACGACAAAAAGTTCAGTTCAATTTATTTTTTCTTACTTTATTTTTCTTCTAAATTTTTGCACAAAACGCAGTTCTCTTCTACTGATGTTAACAGTCTACAATCTTTTGTGATATTACAATCTTTGTTCTTTTCTCGTCGTTAACACACTCCTCTCTGTCTGTCTTTCTTCACATTCTCTGTCTCTCAAACAGCGGACATTGACAATACAATCACTCAAAACTCATTAAAGCTTATTCGCTTCGACGGGGCGTATCTTTCACGAACCAGAGTACCACAGCTGTCTCGCGCCCTCTGACACACTCACCGACTCAAAAATTGCCTGTCCTCACGCGCTGCACAGATTTTATACACGGCGATGTCGTAGCCACATCTTTCTTGAATTTCTTTAAACAAGCCGGCCACCGAACACTTCTCGAATCATCTGGGTAAAACCCCTTTTGGTATTTGCGCTCTGATTGTTGACAAGTGTTTCCTCCGTGGGTGGTTGGGGAGCTTGACTGTGAGCGCCTTTGATATGCGCCGCGCCTGGTATGTGGTATGAAGTAGCTTGGCCCCAACCTTCCTTTGTTGAGTGCGCGGCCGGCGTCACACTAGCATACATCACATGTTAGTCATAAAAGCTACACGGATACGGATCTGCTGAGAAAGTACTATACTACATATCCTATAGGTAAACATTTCAATGCAATTCTGAAAACAACAAACACTTCCATATAGCGTCTAAAGCGCATACATTTTTGAGAGATCCTATATATCCTCCCCGAAGAAAGCATATGAAGTTCACCTTGCATTCAGCATTATTGAACTGGTGTATCTGCTCTGTTGCGGTAGCTCGGCTGTCCTGGTGTTACTAGCCAGTGATTTCAGAATTTAATATTGCAGGACTCTCATTAAGTTGGGGTTAGTTTTTCTTGCACAATTCAATTCATAAACTTTATGAAGGATACGCACCACCATGTGATAAAGAATACACTTCCAACTGCTCAGGCGAAACTAATTCCTTTCCTTTTGAAATGAAAGGGCATCTAATAAACTGAAGGCCAACGGATTTTACATGTAATTCTTCTTGGAAAAAGAAACCGTTCCTCAAGGCGGTATGTTGGAAAGGATAGTCTAAAAGAGGAAACTTGAGGAATGTGGGAGGGAATTTCTCACCCTCACAAGCGATATATCATTCCAGTCAACCCTAAAGGCTGATATTAATCACGTGAAATACAACACGCCCAGTTGGCTCTCATTTTAACTCCTTTGTTTCATTTCTTAGCTAAACTAAAACTCGGCGGGTTAGAGTTCATAATGCCAATTAGGAAAACAATTTTTGGCTTATAGTTGCAGATATTATTTCAAGGAAAAGTCTATCAACAAGTGTGTCGTACAACAGAAAAATAAAAGTTCCACACAATTTCAACACAAATGGTAAATCATTCTGTCCTAAAGAGTGTTTCGTCTAACTTTAGTTACATTTCAATAATGGTGACAGAATTAACTCCAGGTTTTGTGAAACTATTATTTGATTCTTAAGATAGCACCTATAATGCAGTTTTTCTAGGTGCCTTTTGTGTTACTGCAATTCAGAAGTGTAATGATTTTAGATCTGCAAATTACGAATATTGGTGTTTAAGAACAATGTTTATAATTTTAAATATTTTTCTTCATATAAAGTGGACAACTCAAGACATGCATTGATGACAACATTAATAAAACCAGTTTAACAAAAAGTGGTCAAATATGAAATCCAGGTAGGAAAAATATGAACTTTTCTCTGCTCTCTTTTGTAATAAAAACGATTTTAATATGCTTGCTCCAGAGAATTGCTCCATAATTAAGATAACTATTGATTTTAGCATTGTCTAAATTCTATTTAAGAAATTTTAGGCTAAAATGTCCATTTCTAATTTTAGTGGATATAGAATCCTGTCCATAAGCTGCAGCTAATAGTCTGAGTGTAACTTTAATTTGTCTACAAAAACTATCAAACATTTTAAAACCAATTTAAAGTATAGGAGCTTATACTGTAATATTAGCTGGTAGATCTATAAATCTGATTAAGTTAAAGGATGCATTTTAAACATTAGTTTATTTATCATAAACTTTCTGTCTAGTTCATTAAACTAGGACTAACTTTCAACATTCCAGTTTAATACACCAAATCCAGAATAATTGATAACTTTAATATCACTGAAACTTTACTAAGGTTTCAAAACGTTTGTCTTTATATTCAATATTACCACTAACTTTCGGTCACATCCTTCTGCTCTTTTACCCCCAAAGAAGGATACCCATCTGTGAAATTTTGAAAATCTACAGTTTTCATTGGATTGATTTGAAATTTTAACACAACAATCACTGTATAGTGAGGAGTAACTGTGCTAAATTTCATACATTTAGGCAGATTAGTTGCAAACATATTAATATTTTATTATATTTTTTTTAATATTTGTATAAATGGTTCCCCATGATGGAATTTTGATTTCAAAAACTTGATAATTTTCAGTTATGTCCTGTAATAGAATGTTAGCAAATTGATGAGATCATTTCTTAATCTTGCTATTAGCTTGGATAAAAATAAATTGTAAAGTTTAAATGCATTATTTTTTTTTCATTTAAATTTTGAAATTTAACTTTAATATTTAATTACTCAGCAGTTATTCACTTTATGAGAAAATTATCTCATCATTTCTTTTTAATCTTATTTCTAAGCAGGTACACCAAATTTCATGCATAAGTAGGGAAAATTGCATCGTGTGGAGCATGTTAAAGAGCAAACAGTGCTGAAAATAAAAACGTGGAAAAACTAAGTTTGAAGTCACAGCAAGAATAATGGAACTGTATGGATTTAAATGGAGACGACCACTTACAGGCAATCAGTTAGACGCCCATGTGACATAGATAAAAAGGCCGTAAGGCTGTAAAAAGCATATCAAAATAAAGCAGACGATTTATACTGTTTGATCAAACAAAAATCCATTTTTGGCAATTTTGGAAATTTTTAGCCTTTTTTCACAGATGGGTATCCTTAGAACTCTTCAGAAACCTACATTTACTTATAAAACTCATAGGTTAAAAATATGGTCAGAGTTAAGCTGGTAATCCCATTTTAAAAGAAGAATAGTCTAGATAACTGTTTAAGTTTCTCTACAGCGTAATTTCCAATCTTACACTGTTTAAAAATTCCATTATTTCACTGCACATCACCAAGGAGCGTAATCGAATATAAACAGATAATTTTGTTTGTACTCTACATTAAACTTACCTTTTGCAGAAATTCCGGTTATGCAATTTCTCTTAGCTTCACTGTCGAGATTAGAGAAGGAACCTCACTAACATCACTTGATTTTATCTTATGTTTAATATTTATGCAGGATAGAAGTAAAATCTGAGGATTTTACTCTTTTAACTCTATACGGGGTTAATGAGCTACATCGACATAACTTCAGAGATTGTAGAGTGGGGGGTATGGTTTAAGGGCCCGTCGACAGCTAGATCATTAGGGCCTGTAGAGATTGTATATGTAACTGATATAAATCATTTGAGATAGGCAATGTATAGTCCGTGGCTAAAAATAACTCAGTTTTATGGAGTTAAACGTATTGATAACGGATGCTCATAAGTTGGGTGAAAAATTGGCTTAGAATGTCTTTAAAACTGCTGCTTGAGTAGAGAAATGTCGATTTTCGGCAGCTCGTTATCAGCGTTCCCGAGATTTAATGCCATAAAAAGCTCTCAAATCTTGAATTAATCACTAGACAATGCGACACTGAACAATGATTAGCTGCCTTCTTGCGTTATGTAGCCTACCTTACGTTGGTTTAACTGCTCTTCTGGCTTAATTATAATGCCAAAAGCTGTTGCATCGAACATCATAGGTTCTTTTCCTGCCATTCAGTTACTGTTCTTTTCTTTCTTTTTTATTCTATACGAAGAAGAGCATTAACAGTAATACTATTCCTTAATTCGATTTACAATAGTAATCTTGGACAGAGTACAGCAATCGTTCCTTCGTCGCTGTCCATTTTGGCGTGAAAATTCAGGTCACCATTTCGAGCAGTTCCTATAAAAGTGAGTGAAGCAATTAGATATTCTTAGTTTTTATACTTTCTTTCGCCCTTTAAAGCACTTCCCATTTTAAACTACGGCATATGAATGTGTTAAGCAAGGACAAGGACTGTAATTAATTGTACCAGTGACGCAGGCTATCAGATTTGGTTATGTAACCCAACGAATACTGTAAAATTCGTTAAACTATGATCCAACCTAAACAGAAATGTTCTTCGAAGTTTTTCATCTTTTACAATTACCTCAAACAAATGTTCGATAATACTGAGGCCATGATTCAAAAGAGAATCTGCTTTTGTGTAGAACTTACATCTGTAAAGCCTTTTTTACATTTCTGTCAACATTCATATAACGAACGGTACAGAGTTGTTCTTCACTAATAATGTCAAGAGTTACAACTAATACTAATTAAACAAAGAACTCATCAGAAATGCTTTTCTTAATTCCATCAGTCATGACGTCACTCACACTTGAAGTTAAATCATGCTGAATACGGTGAAGATGCAGAAAAAACAGTGGACTTTTCCAAGTGCTCTTTCAGAGAGGCATCATATTGCTAATCTATTTGCATATTCAATATAATTGTATCCGTTTGAAAATCCTTCATTCTCATTGTGACCATGACAAGCAAGTGTCTATTTTCCTGGAAAACATACAACCCGTGCAAAATGTGAAAGTAAAGCTCTGTTCTTTTCCACCTCATTGTTACGCTGTTCTATGAAAATTCTATTCTTGGAGTTATCCCGAACATTTTTGTTTTTCGCATATTATGTGGTTGCACGAATAGTTGTATTTTATGGTGCCTCATAGATTTAAATGTCCGCTGGAATTCCAAATTAATTTTTCATAAACTTTGACGTTGAAATGCCTTATGCATTCTTTAATGTTTGCCATAACACTGAGTCCGGGCTTTGGAGGATCTGCTTTAAGTACATATAGCTTTTTAGAGAAATGTTAATGTTTGGAAGTTCCTTGCGTCGGGTTTGTCCATCACATAAGTTTATTTTGATTTTCGTTGCAACAACAGCACGAAAACAAGATATTGTGATTCCTAAAGACCAAAGACCAAAGACCTACTGTTAACACTGTTAAACGAGTACCACCATTGCCTATAGACACTATGCTCCACAGGAAGGGCCGCCGATATGATCTTTGTAGTTTAAGGCGGGATATAAATGGAACAATAAAAAAAAAAAGATTTTGTTTACACTCTAGCTCTGATTCATTTCGTGACCTCTCGGATGTAACTGCTTGTCTGCATACTTTCGTGCCATAATCCGCGCAAATCTCAACCTACATTTTGCTTTAATTTTTTTATTAACTTCCTCCAACGTAGTGTCATAACGGACGGTGAATGAATGAAATGGGTGAAATGATGCTCAAATGAGCCCGTGTTTTACAGAGCGTTAAGTTATTGGACATTTGTCTTCTCAGGATAAGGGAAAACCTCGGAGAGAACCTTATACGGATAACTCGCCCTAAGCGAGATTCGAACTCGCAACCTCTTGGACGTGAGGCAGACGCGCTAGTAAGTAAGCAGGTGTCCAAATCGTACTCAAATGTCCACAATCGAAGAGCACACATACAAGAAGCAAAAAAAAAAAAAAAAAAAAAAAAAAAAAAAAAAAAAAAAAAAAAAAAAAAAAAAACCGCGTATTACTCTCTATTCACGACTAGAAATGCAATAATATTAGCGCGATTCTTAACGCAAGATGTGGTCTAAGTCGTTATGTACCTTGGGCAAGCCGCACAACACTGCTTTCCTGCAGCTGACAACAGATGCCGTTGACTCAAGCTTTGTTTTGGAACGTATTGCCGAGTGGCGTGAATTCAAGTCATACTGTTTAGGAAAGTTTGATTTTAATGACATTGAAACGATTTGCATAAAAAATCATGGGAACCAATTTAGCGATCAGTTTGAGGAAAATTACAGGATATGCAATACATCTCTCACGTCTATACCTTCTGAAAAGTTTTTTTTTCCTGCCAAATGGAGCTGAGGGACTAGGTTTACTTGTATTTGATTCATTGTGTAACACAACGTGATGCCGAAATACTTAAACAGTCACTGTACTCCAGTTGAAAATTTTCCTTATTTCTGTAGGATTTGTGAATTGAAACTGATGCAAAATGACTTCCCTTTTTTTTAATTGGAAAAAAATCTTCACTATGACAGCTGGGAGTATATATTTCAGAAATTATAAAGTCGTAAACAGACCTGTTACTTCGGTTATTAGCCACCAATAACAGTGGCGGCTCGTGGCTCGTAAACATGGGAGGGTGGCATAATATACTTTCAAAATTAGCACATGGACATGACAGTTAATTCTGAAATTCACCCGAAGATATGTGAAAAGAAAATGAATCATATAAATCGAAAAATTGCTATGCATGAGCTTCCATCTGATCATCAATCAGATTTTGAATTTGTTCAATATTCAGCATTAGTATTGGCGGTCAGAGCTTCTTGAGTTCCAATTGAGACGCAAAACTCGTTACACCCCCACTAAGTACGCTAGTTACACTGCTGATGGTTCACTAATTTGTTTTATAGTTCCCCGTGAAGATTCACATCATGACACCACTCGAAAGCGCTGCTAAAACTGGGTTTGTTTACCGTGGTTTAACCGATACAATTACTTTCAGGCAGTGTTGCCAATCCGTGGGATTTGTCCCATATTGTGGGACATTTTGACACATATTTTTCAGGAAGGGACAAAGGGAATTTTCTGGAAAAAAAAAACTGAGATGAATATGGGACATTTAATAATTGCTGCCTATAACATAGTATAGTATTGTTATGGTACAACAACAGCAAAGATAAACATTTCACGGAAGCTAAATACACGACACACGCAAACTGTCATTTGTGCTACCAGCAATCAACACTCTCACTAAGGGCACAGTAGGTTTGATTACACAGTCGCGGTCTCTCCGCTGTGCGGTGAGGTCGTGTTCCGTAGGACCTCTGTCCCGGCTTTCACGTGTGTTTTTATTTTACACATCAGTTTTACAGGTAATAACCATGAGTGTGTTTGTGGAAAGGCAGAATACTGTGAAAGTAAGTTTTGAACGTAATGCGCCGAAAGTGTTAGCGTACGAAATTCATGAATGGATTTACGAAACCTTAAAGCTCCCGATTGATCAAGTGATTATGATACAATTGGATAATCTTACAAGGTGTTTCTACATTAAAGTTCAGCGAGAATCGCTATTACACGACATACTGGAGCGCACCCATGGAGAAGCACCGTTTGTTTTTTCGACCGGTGAACGTGGCACAGTCAAATTGGAACATGCCGGTGTTGGCTACCGGGTTGTAAAACTATATCATTTACCATTGGAGGTGTCAAATGCTATGGTGAACGACACCTTACAAACTTATGGAAACATTTTAGCTTCCGCTACGGAACAATGGTCGGCATCCTATCGATACCCGGCGAGTTCTGGTGTCCGTTCTGTGCGTATTCTCCTCACCAAGCATATACCTAGTTTTGTTTACATTTAGGGACACCGGGTTCTAGTAGTTTATCCTGGTCAGCCGCCCACATGCGCGTATTGCCACCAACCTGGCCATTTCAAAAGCGATTGTCCACGGAAACGCGGTGTTGTTCAAACTCCCAGGGAAGAGGGACAGTCGGCATGGACTGTATTAAACTCAGACCGCGAATTTCCTATGCTGCGACCTTCCAGTCTGCCCTCTGACTCGGCCCCTGTGGTGAGATCTTCTAGTGCTGTAGAGGTGGGCATATCAGAGCCGTTGTTAGTGGAAGTGTCGCCCCAGTGCACGCCTGATTTGGGACCCTCGATCGTGTCTGCCGATATCGACGCCATTCCACCAGAGCATACACCTACTATGCTTGTTAGTTGTCAGAGAAGTCTTTCTGCCGATGTGGAACTACTTGCCCCGGCTGAGAGAGGTAAGTGCTGCGACACCGTGAATCCGGTTTCGGAAGCATGTGAGAGTTTAAGTGACGAACAGACTCTCTCCGCAGAGGAACCCCATTTGTCTGCGCTTAGTGTCAGTGACCCTGAAGACCAGCCGTCACTTCAACTAGCGCCTAGTAAACGTCGTAAAGGCGTGCGCCGATCTCCACAGCGTAAGGTGCCGAGAGTTGACGTCACACCCCGTGAGCCTCCTGTTCCGACTAGTTTGCAGCAGCCCTCTGAAGACATGGATGTTTCTAGTGACCGAGGCTCACATGAGGTAGGGTCGCCCATTGCTACCAGCTGGAGCGAAGATATGGACACCGAACCGCCAGATGTGCGTGAGCCATCTTCAGCTGAGGTACCTTCTGGCAGCAACGCTCTTGATACCGTCCCCTTCCGCGGAGGGATATTGTCAGTGCCCGAGACTTAGTGGCCCTTAAGCTCATTTTTATTTGGTGTGTTATGTCTCCAATCTGTCCTTCCTTCTTTTGAGGGGGTTACTGCCACTTGATCTGTACAATTTTACAATTGCTTGGTTTTCCTGAATGCCTCAAACCATTTCTATTGCTACCTTAAATTTTAACGGTAGTACTTCCATTACAAAATTACGGTGCTTAAAAACATTTCTACGTTGTCATGACATTGATGTTTTATTTTTACAGGTTAAGTCCAACGATTTTTCTCTGCTTTCTCACTATTCGGCTTACGTGAATGTCGGCACTGAGACGCGTGGAACTGCGATTCTAACAAAAGCTGGCATTGTACTTGATTCAATTGAGAAGCTTCCCTCGGGACGAGGTATTAGTGGTTGTATTCAAGGGCATCGTTTTGTAAACATCTATGCACCGGCAGGTAGTAATAAGCGCCGGGAACGGAATGATTTTTTTCAGACGGAGGTGCCCTATCTCTTACGTAACCCTCCCGAACGTTATGTTTTTGGTGGTGATTTTAACTGTGTGTTAAATGCATCGGACTGTACAGGTGTTTACCAGCCTAGCGCGCCGTTGAAGGTGTTGACGTCACAGCTGAGAATGGCTGATGCTTGGACCTCCTTACTTCGTACGATACAGTTTACGTATTTCGCGAGTAATGCTGCGTCGAGGCTTGATCGCCTATATGTCTCCCCCGGATTAATGGCCAGTATGCAGAGTGTGGTTACGGTGGGTGTTCCATTTAGTGATCATGCCGCTGTCATTTTGCACCTTAAACTCGAAGTTGCGTATTTCCCAATGGGGCGATATTTTTGGAAAATGAACGTCACTGTCCTCTCTGCTCCGGGTTTTATACCAGATTTTGAGCAGTCCTGGGCTGCATGGCGATCTCAAAAACGTAAATATGCTGATATTGCGGACTGGTGGGACCTATTTGTAAAACCTAAAATCAAAGCGTTATGTAAACATTATGCGTGGACTACATATCAGGATAAGGAATGCCTTTTAAATTTTTACTATCGTTGTCTTTCCGATATTCAGGAAACCTATCAACCTTCGCCTGTGTCACGTAGTAAACTGAATTACTACAAAGCCAGAATTACCAGTATTCATAGACGGCGGATGGACGGTGTTAGGGTTCGTTGCAAGACACAGCAAGATATTCCCAATGAACATGCAAATTTGTTTCATCTGATGCGCGATTTTAAACGGCGAGCCAACCGAATGATTTTAACGGTTCGTGATACAAATGGTACCTTACTCACCCAACATAAGGAGATTTTACGTTGTTTTAAATTATTCTACTCGCAACTCTTTGGCTCTCCGACGGGGCCCTCCCCCTCCCTTGCCTCTTTTCCCCATCATAGTGGTTGGGGTGGTTCTGAGACAACCAATGCACTGGTGCAGCCGCTTCGCAAAGCAGAAGTGTATGTTGCTCTCTTACACGGAAAACGTTCCAAAACTCCTGGTATCGACGGAATCCCTCAGGAATTTTATATTTCTGTTTGGGAGATCATTGGCGATGACTTTGTAGATATTTTAAATGTTATTCTCCAACGCCGCCGTTTATGTGCTTCACAAAAGAAGGGTGTTATCACGCTTATACCCAAGAGAGGTGACGCGTATGATGTCGCTAACTATAGGCCCATTAGTTTGCTCACTTACGACTATAAACTTCTGACGAGGGTGCTTGTTAATCGATTGCGACCCTTGCTTCCAGGTCTTTTGCATCCAGCACAGAAATGTGGAGTGCCTGGTCGGAATATTTTTGAGGTGCTTTGTACGTTACGTGATACTGTCGCATTTTGTCAACATACCCACCAACGGGCAATTCTAGCATCCTTCGATTTTCAGCGTGCGTTTGATAGCGTCTCACATGTTTACTTATTTGAGGCATTGCGATGGCATGGAATTCCTGATACTTTTGTGCAATACATGCAATTGCTGTATACTGACATTTCTGCTGTGCTACAAATTAATGGTTTTCTTACTGCACCTATACCGGTACGCAGATCCATTCGTCAGGGTTGCCCAGCATCCATGATACTGTTTGCGCTAGCTTTAAACCCCTTACTTATTGAATTTGATCGTAGACTTACGGGAATTTCGTTTATGGGCTATCGAGTGTCTACCTTAGCGTATGCTGACGACGTAAGTGTCCTCTTGACCACCGATCGGGACGTGACCACAATGAACGATATTCTTCGCACCTTTGGTGCGCTTGCCGGTCTTACTATCAGTGCGCGGAAGTCGCAAGCTCTACCTCTGGGGCACTGGGAGACCGTGCCGCAAGTCCCGTCCTTGCGTACCGTACAGCAGCTGCGAATTTTGGGTATCCATTTTTCCTCGTCGCTACGCGAAATGCAAACCTTGAATTGGCCACCCTTGATAAATCGTATTCGGTTTGTGGCTCGGGAGTTGTACCACCGGGACCTATGCCTGCATCAACGTGTGTGTGTTTTGCATCTGTATGTTTTTTCTCACTTGTGGTATATATCACAGGTGTTGACAATACTGCCCACTTGCGCGAGGCAACTCACCAGTATCAGTTTATGGTATGTGTGGCGCGGGAATATTTTTAAAGTTCCCATTTCTACATTACATCGCCACCCTCTGCATGGTGGGCTCGGTTTGGTTAATGTACACCTGAAATGTCTTGCTCTGTACCTCAGCAGGAATAATAAAGTGCAGCAGGAACATGCAACCTTTACATCTACATGGTTGTCCTACCGGCTCACTCAGCTGGATAATCGCCCCCCCCCACCGGATCTGCGTAATCTTCCCTTGCACACTATTTATTTAACAACATATGTGCAATAATGGTGCTATCTGGCGCTTCAGTATGAACCAGAGACTCGTCCTACCGCTAAAGTATTGTACAAGCGTCTATGTCATACGCTGCGGCCGCCGGAGATGCGTGTTTGCCGAATGGCTCCACCCCGTGTTCGCTGGTCCCAAGTGTGGCGCAACTTAAATTCGTCCTCACTCCCTGTAGTGGTGCGTTCACTTTGGTATACTGTTGCACATGATTTGTTACCTACGAAGGATCGCCTCCATCGTATCCATATGTCCGACAGCTCTACTTGCATTTATTGTTGGGAGACGGATACCATGCTTCACCGTTTGGTTTCTTGTACTAGTATGGCGCCTATATATGCCAAACTATGGCCATTCTCACTAAGATTGATCCTCGGGTACGTCATAGTTTTCGGCCCTACCATTTACTGTGGCCAGATTTTCGTGTCTCGTTGGCTGGTAGGCACCTGGCAATACTATGGGTTGTGGCTCACACAGTTTTACGCGGTTACGGAATACAGCAATCTTAACTTGAGTGGCTATATAGAATACTTACGTTACGCGAGGGACCGTGTTGTCGCCAATCAGAGAAAAGTTGAGATATTCAAGACATTCCTATCACTCCGGTTTTGACTCTTGTATCAATGAATGCGTCAATGTCACAACCACTATTTATTTAATAAAACTGTTATTGTAAAAAAAAAAAGTGTAAAGAATCAGTAATTTGAATTATTCTTGTTTGAATTATGAAAAACAGTAATGACATGTATTTAAGTACTCTAAAGACTGTATTATGTTTATTTCCAAAAATAATGTAATAAAACAATATAAAAAAAATTACACAACAGTATGCACTATTACTTATGGGTGAGATTCGAGTATGTGTTTGGGGAGTAATGCTTCCATAAAAGGAAAGCTTTATCTACTGATAGGAGGAGCAAGCACTTCTATAACATAAGTCCTGATTTTACATTATTAATACCTAACCTAGTATTGCAAGGGCGGTAGTAAATATTGTAGTTGTCCGCCCTAAACTCCACTACTAATTTATCGCCCTGCAAGAGAGGTGTTTTTCCTCCTTTTTAAACTAACAATCACATATTTTTCTTAAAGTGGGACACTTGCAGAAAAGGGACGTTCTGAGTATTCGTTTGGGACTTTTGAGCTTCAGAGTTGGCACCATTGCTTTCAGAGCGAATTATATTATGACGTAATACGTATTCAATGTGTCATGCTAGCAAAATTACCAACATAAATGTAGTATTAATTATTTTCTTGTTTAACGACGCTGTCAATTGCCAGGATCACATCAGCGTCGCCGGTGTGCCGGAATTTTGTTCCGCAGGAGTTCTTTTACATGCCAATAAATCTACTAACATGGAGCTGTCGTTTTTAAGCACACTTAAAAACCATCGGTCTGGGCCGGGTTTGAACCCGCGACCTTGGGATCCGTAGGCCAGCGTCTCACCAACTGAGCCACCCAGAACGACGTGAATGTAGTATTAATATACTTTCTTGATATCGTTTTACTGCAAATGACAACAGTGTACCTTAAATGGTACAGATAGAGCTAGTTTACTTCAGAACTAAATTTCATTTACAATCAATTTAAGTTACAAAATTCAATTAAAGAGGAAGGAGTATGCATGTATACGAATGGCAGCACTGTTAGCAGTCAGTTCCGAGAAAAATTATCGCTGGCGCTTTCCCCCTCCAACCGGGCGCCGTCCGCATTGTCATTTCTCTCCACACCCCTCCGCCTATAGTCAAGCCATCCCCGCACCTCCTCTCACCGCTGGCAGTATGCACAAGATGAGAACATATTTGGAGGGATGAGCTACTGTCCAAAACTGTTTCCGTAATGAAAACATTGGCACTCTTCCGCGTATTACCGGTGTAAAACATTTTCCACGAAACAAAATGGGTAAATAGTAACAGGAAGTGTGCGAATGTATTTTGGCATGACGTCTGATATCAAGGATATTTGAAGTAATTCTTTTGATGCAATGGTACCTTTTCTTCCTTATTTTTATTTATTGGGAGGGCGCCGTCCTAGAGTGCTCCACTGCCAGCTGCCACTGACCAATACCTTGTACAGGCCTCGATGTGTAAGGCGCCTGAAATGTGAAGTCAGAGTGCGCCATTAGACAAAATACATTCTGCATTCAAAAGTGGCAATAAGACGCAGATGAAACTTTGAGGATACGTTATATAAGGTATACTTTTTTGTTCAGGGCATAAAACAACGTGAAGGAAAAAAAAGTTAGATATGTGAGAACATAAAGTATTACGTAATATATTTGTGTCTAATATTTATGTCGTATTTAAGTCGATATATCCATTATCAGGCTCTATAAAATGTTAAACATTTATAAAAAAGTAGAAACTCACCATATGAAGTATTCCTTCTTGCGGTTGTATCACTGTCAACATTATCACAGCACTATAAACAAGGAAATAATACACTGCAGCTCTGCGCTAACATCGGCTGAATAATGGACTTCTTGTCTAACCTATACAAAGCCACTCTTCAGAGCTGCCAAAAAGGGCTGAGAAACGATTTATTGATGATTTTCTATGCTTTAATGTCTCTACTTTCACCTCTAAGCTTCATTTTTGGACTTTAGACCCGTTTTGATTGCCATCTGGCCCACTGTGCCATGGTGCCGAAAGACACAGGGTGTTGCGGCGAGTCCATTAGTTGTTCCCTGGTGGCAGGAACAGATCTGAAGGAGTTGCGATGTCCTTGGAGCAGAATACGGCGATCCTCCCTTGTGGTGGTCAGATGTGGCCGATTGGAACATTCACGACGAGCGTAATTGCCCTCACAGTCCCACCCAGTCCAACATCGGGCTACAGTCACATCCGAATGCTCTATTCGACCAGCCGGAGATCCATAATGAGGCACCGCTCAAACCCCGTCAGGTACAGGCAAGGTCATCTAATACAAGTCCGTGGCATTTTACATGTCCTCAGTAATCATAACCATCCGTCACATTAGTCACACCCCTAGTACACATCATTACACTCTGATGAACATTCTAGCAATCAATGAACATTGCAGTTCTAACAATTAAAATGCCCACCGAAGATATGCACGCATGCGACGTTGAGTCGACATTGGAACATTTCTTTCAGGTGCTTGCTGAACTTTTTATGAATGAAGCACATGATTATGTTTTGTCATTTAACGCGCATCTCGCATTTTACTTAATAGGCATTTCGAGCTTTTCAGAACTAACAATCGCAGCATTATGCCACGTTACGTCGCATTACCTCCATGCCCCTCCCTCTGGGATGAGACACGCGGCTTGCCCATATCTGGTTTATACGCAGCAGAAGCGGTTGAGTAAAGAGGTCTATTCAACAAGACGACTGGCAGGCGCCTTACAAAAGAAGTATCTTGGAATACAATGGTTTAGATAATATTTGGAGAAGGAGAGAAACAAATCTTAAAAGGTTTTCAGAAGAGGCAAGATTTGAAGATGTAGAGAAACAAAACGTGTTTGGTGGTTTACCATAAAGCACATCGTTGTGAATGATCTTGGGATAGAACAAATATATTAATAAAGTAAAGAGGGAGGAAAGGGGGGCATAGCGTGGGTAAAACTGGAGCGTGCAAGTTAAAAGGTCAGAAAAATGATTGTATACAGGGGCAGTATCCATTTGTGATGGTGAAGAAGATCACATTCTCTTTCATACTTCCAGACTCTAGAGAGGATGGGAATAATCTTGGCTAAAGCAAAATTCGCGTCCTCCAGCCGGGAATCAAACCCGGGACCTCTGGGTTTGGAAGCTGCAACGCTAACCACCGGACTACAGGGACAATCGACTTTTTTATTGTTGCATTTATATCGCGCCTTTACCGGAATGGTCATGTCGACAGCCTTCACCTTTCAAGCGTATTGCCTATAGGCAATGACGTTAACTGGAACATTATACTGGTTTTGTCTTTGGTCTTTATACATTACGCATTCACTCTTAATAATACTTCCAGACTCTGGGGAGGATAGGGAATAATCTTGGCTGGAGAATAATTATATTCCCAAGCCGGGACTCGAACCAGGGATTCCTCGCTTAGCAGCCAGGTGCTGACTGAGCTACAAGCCAACCTTCTTTTTTCTTTCTTTACTGGCCTCTTTTTGACACGTGTAATATCACTGGTATTCACCCTACGAGAATAACTGAAAGCCCATGCAGAATCTTTTTGACAGGAATTGATTATATACTATTTCATTCATTACATGTATTTTTCTTGGTGGGTGAATATCTGGCATTTTTGTAATACTTTCGTGACTTGTATACTCATTGCTTACAAAACTGCGCACTATCTTTTTCGGAAATTTTTGAACTTATGGTCAAATTTAATGAAGTTTAAATATATTCCGACTCATAACGAATCAAATGCAAAACGAATCGTTGGTATGTAATATCAGTGCAGCGAAACATTCTATTATTTCGAAAATGTAATTTGTTAAGTAGCTCTAGGACATTCAACGCAATATGCGTTTTCTTTTTAGGCAAAAATCACTAACTTTAAAGAATTTTGCCCCTTATGCACATAAAGCATTTGTAAGGATTTTGAAGGTTATCCTTGCAAACTTTATGGTTTTTTATGATAGCCAATACTAGGCCTGGCGAAACGTGTTTCGTGTTTATATTTGGATTTGGTCCATTGCCTCTGCTCTACTGAGCACCCGTCAACCTAACTTCCATTATTTATTAGTAAATTGTAAGACAGGACCAGCATACTTGTTGACACGAAACATCACTCTGTATGTAGGTAATATAATGTGAAGTAGTCTCAGAGGCAGTCTTTTCTCCATCCTCAGCACGTATTGACTGCTGTGATCAGCTGGTTATTATTCGCTTTTATACCCTATTTTTGAATCTTGGTAATCTGGTGCATCTTGAAACTTTAATCTTCTCTCTTATTTCCTTGATGTTGACGGTTCAGCCATTTGACAGGAAATACTCGGACTTCTATGAGTTGGTATAAATAAATATCCTTTCCCATATATTTAATTATGATGAATACTGAATACTTTTTAGTACTTTAATTTCTTTCCCTATTCACGTTGTAATGTCCAGAAGTGATGAGCTACAGTTAATTTGTCTATTGTTTGAGTTAAATGGTTCTTTGGTGTTCTACGAGTATTAATCTAGTTTGTAAATTTCTTTTTATTCTTCCTATATATGATTTGTCATGACCACCTCTGTAGCGGAGTGGGTAGCGCGCCTCCCTCTGGCACGGAGGACCCGGGTTCGATCTCCGGTAGGAGCATGGGGATTTTGTCCCCTCAGGGAGGTCTGGCATGGGGTGCGCTCAGCCTCGTTAGTCTCAGGGGACCAATTGAAGAGCTACTTGATGGAAAAGTAGCGGTCCCAGGTCTGAAGACCGCATAACTGGCCGGGAGGGATCGGGACGCTGACCACGTACCACCCTCCAATACTGCACCCTACCAATGACGCCTGTAGCGGGCCGAGGTGGGGGACGCAGCGGCTGTGCGGAAAGGCTCGGCTTTTCATGGGCTGTAATGCCGGGGATTAGCTTTTAGTTTATATATGATTTGTCACAATCTATACAACTGATCTAGAAGATTCCTGATTACTCATTTGAAGATAGCATCACTATTAACATCATTTCTAGTTATTAGAAAATTCCATTATGTATATGGTGCGGTGCACAACAAAGGACGGTTGGGGCTAAGCTACTACTTACCAGGCCGGCGAGCAAGCAAAGACGCTCAAGGTCAGGACCCCTCACGCAAACGAACACATGACTAACAATCAAGCGGCAACACAAAGAGTATTCCGGAGCGTTTGAGGAGTGTCCGGCAGCCGGCTTGTTTTAGGCGTTCGAGAAAGATGTGAGCTACGTCATGTTCGCTATATAAGGAGGTGAGGAAACAGCAGAGGTGTTTCAGACATCAGTCGGTTAGTGTGTCGGTGAGTGCGAGACAGCTGTGGGTATGGTACTGTCGTCGTAAAAGATGCGTCGCATCGAAGTGAAGACGTTTTTACGAGCGTCCAGTGATTGTATCGTCAAGGATAGTGTATGAGAGACAGGAAACGTGAAGAAAGACAGCGAAAGCACTGAGTCAAGCCTATGAGAAGGACACAGTTGTGAGTTGTAACATCACGAAAGATAGACTATGTTACGTCATTAGAAGAGAATTGTGTTTTTGTCCAAAAGTTTAGAGTGAAAATATTTATTTATTTGCTATAATGCTGCAGACATAGTGGAGATTTTCCATTTGCCTTCTGGCTTCCCAACATTATTTTCCTTCTGACTTTGTTCAGTGTATTTGAAGTGCGGCACATTCTCAAGATATCCTCAGTGTATAACAGAGTTCCTGTTGCACAGCAAATAGTACTTTCAATGTGGTGCCGTCGGTCTGGGTAGCTCGGTTGGTTAGATGTTAGTCTACTGATCTCAAGGTCTCAGGTTCAGATCTTGCCTAGACCGATGGTTTTTAAGTGTGCTTAAAAACGACACCTCCATATCAGTAGATTTATTGGCATGTAAGAGAAATCCTGCGGGATGAAATTCCGGTACACCGGCGACGCTGATATGATCCTGGTAATTGACAACAAAATAGTTTTTTTTTCCCAATGTGGTGCCTTCCCGGACATCCCATCGAGGAATCTTTTTAGGTCCGGAATATTTCCCATTGAGACATTTAGCCATAATTGAGTATAAAAGTAACCGTGGCACCAATGTTTACCTTTTGGCGGTTACCTCACCAACTCACAACCCCCAATGTGAATGGAGGACCATACCTGACGTTGGTCGACGAGTCCCTCGGACTTACCGGGAGAACTCTGGCAGTTCGCAGGGATTCTTCATTTGCCATTTTGAACATGTCTGGGCGCCGTGACAGGCAAACACCTATTTGGGAGATATTATTTCTGTAGTTGCGGACTATTCTTAGTTGGCCTCACCTATTACCGTCCAACAAGCTAAGTATGCTAGACTTCCCCGGCATGGTCGTCTGGGTCATTGGCTACTGAGGCCCACCACCATTTCAAGGCGAAAGTTCCCGTTGGGGTTTAGAGCGAAATTAAAGTGAGAAAAAGGTAACTGTACTGGACTTCTGTTGTTTTTGCTACAGTATTTTGTACGAGTATTCTGCCGGGAGATGAGAGGTAAGAAGTAAGGCATTTTTGGTGTGCTGGTTGTACATAATAAGGTGCTTTTAATTATTCTTTCCATGTAAGAAGAGAGGACAGACGTGGAGGGGAACTTTGGCACTACGAACATCAGAGATCTTTTGTGCTCCGAAGGGGCGCTCCTGGGAGGGAGGGATGAGGCGAGAGGAGACAGAGAGCGACCAGACCACAGGAGAGCAGGCACAGTGGAGGACATGGCCCCTACATTTACCCAGTTAGAAGCTCCCGTTCACCGGTCCCACCAGTTCATGCAAGGCGCCGCCTGCAGGGGCCCCTCCGTGGCTCAAGGGCCTCAGTGTGGACACGATCCGAAGTCCGGCTGCTGTGACAGAGCATTTCGTCCCACCATGCTGCACCCGAACGCCCGCCAACATTTTGTACCCCTATAGAGACCAAACAGATGAAAGGATGAATGAAATGATTAGTGAAGTGAAATGGAAAGAGAGGAAATTAGGGGGATGAAAATAACCTACCGAGCATTCACCTGGCGATCCGGGAAAACCCCCGATAAAATCTATGGCTCAGGTAGGCCGATCGCGGGAATCGAACTCACGAACTCCGGAATGTGAGCCTAACATGTTACCGCGGAGCCATCTCGCTCGGCTTCCATGTAAATGGTTGTGTACTCAAGGAAAAGCTCGTAATTTAAAATATTATAAATGTAATAAAATGTTGTGTTGTAAATTGCAGTTTTATATTAGCTATCACCCTGTCACAGCGTTCACTATGTTTCATTCAGAACTGTTAATAGGGAGAAATAAGACGCTAGCTGTCAACATTAGCACTCACTGAAGAGCACTGCATCTGAATTTCCTATCAGTGTCAAAGCAAACCAGTAAGAACCTTCACAATGTTTACCTGTCCATCTCATAACAAAAATTGATTGGTTTGCTCTTGAGGTTCGCTGAACTCTTTTATCACTGAGTCATCATGATTTACAAAGAACAGAATAGACTTTACCTTTCCACTAGCATCACGTTTATGTGTACATTGCTGTTAGTGGTGAACTGGACACTGCAGTGAGCATAACTTTTACATAATGATGGCAGAACATTCAACAAAAATAATAATCGTAACAATAATGTTATTATTTTATCTAAATTAAATTACATAAGTAAATGCCTCGATAATTGTTCCTATGCATTTTAACGCATGCTAGGAGGTTTCTATTGTGAATTTGGTATACCTAAACAAGTAAAGAAGATTTCGAAACAATGAAGATAAAACTGCAATCATCGACTTTCTCTACTGTTTTTCCATCTACTTCCGAATTATTGTTGGCTGAGAAGTTTTCAATATACTTATATTTTGTTTAGTACACAGGAGACTGAGACAAAAATCAAACACTAGAAGAACAGTGTAATACTACATTCTTTCATAATGAAGTCACTTAGCACTTCAAGTGTATCGCCGAAAATATTGACAACTTCAAACAACAGTGAACTTCGTGGAAAACAATGTGATATTTCTTATGTATATGAATTATATACTTTAATTGCGTTTTTCAGGATTCTCAATAAAAGCTTTTGTGAGTAAATGTGCCATTTCATTATTTTGGACGATTTTCTTTTTCGTTTTCATACATTGAAGTTATTTATGTACTTTTTAAAGGTGTAAGTAACTACAGCAGAAAAATCAAAAGAGGCAAAAAAAGGCTTTAAACCTTAAAATAGGCAACTGAAGCCAAAATAGGCAAAAAGGGCAAAATAAAAATTGGCACTTCCATCCATAAATGTACATGTTTATCTCTATGGAACACTTAATATGTCTACTCGAGTAGAAAAAGCATGTGCCTAACTTCAGGACTCTACTTATTATCTACCGGGAGGTCATGGGTTCAATTCCCGTGGCCGGCCTTTCAGACCCACGAGAACTGTTGGGGTTTCCGCGAGTCGCTGAGAAGGTTTCTTTGATCCCACGAATTTCCTTTTCCTTCATTTCACCTCACTACCTATTTCACTTCACCTTTCATTCATTTGTTTATTTCAGGGTTACAATTGGTTTTCCTTTACCAATAGAACAATTAATGACTGGAACAATTTGACTGCAGAGTTATTGGAGACTTTGCCTCCAAATGTAAATAATTTCAAAGAGAGGTTAAAAAGAAATCCTGTATAGTTACCATAGTGCATGAAAGGATTGTATATATGTTGTAAGGAATTGTATATTATATTGTAAGGAGTTGTATATTATATTGTAAAGAATTGTATTTCATATTGTAAAGAATTGTATATCATATTGTAAAGAATTGTATATTATATTGACAGCGCTGCCACCGGGCCATGCCCTAAGCAGTGAAATAAAGTATCTATCTATCTACAAGTGCCTCGGCAGCGCATGGCAGGGAAAAAGGATGCTCTCTTCACAGCTCTGTCCCCTGGCGAGACGGTGAGAAGAACAAACCATAGAGGGGGAGGGGTACCAATTGTGTCCACTAGATGTCGTCGGGGAGCTTCAACCTGGAACAAAAGGAAAAGGAACGTGGCTAGATGAAAGATTCTGTAAAAAAGAAACTCGGAGTAATTAGGAAGGATACTACCAAAGAAGAAATGCAAGTTACCTTTATCAGAATTGAAAAAAAAAAAAAATGCTGGAAAAACAAATTCAACATATAGAAATATTAAAACCTGCAGAATGAGTTACGCTGACCTTTATCAGCGGATACGAACACAGTTTTACTAGATAACCAGGGACTGGGAATTACGCGGTTACCCAGTCACTCTTTGCGTCTCCCCATCCTCCGGCCCGCGCGAAAGGTGTCCATCAGATTGTGTTCAGGGAGGTGAAACATTTGCGCACCCAAATTGATTGAGCGTTTGGCATATGCTCTCTCACTCCTTAGAAGAGTCCAATCGAGAGTGTGGCTCGAGACTCCGGGAGCGCCAGATCCTTGTGGGGAATAGCGGGGTAATGAAATACGCGCGAAGGAGATTCTTCCTTCCGTTTCCTTTGCTTGGCGTCGAGCTTAATACCTCTCTAATCTCTCGCTCAGGAGCACTTACTGTACGTCATAAGAACAGCATTGATGTCAAATCAGAGCAAGAATTCATATGTCACTAATTGACTCAATTGCAAGTACTCTCGTTTATATGTAGCCGCTGGAGTTTCGAGAGTATTCTGAAATATCTGGGAGAGGGGGAGAGAAGCTGTGAGGACACTTAACTCTTCAACCGGCCAGTTGGTGGGTCGATAGTTAGGCGGCTTCTGCGGGATAACTGAGGTCCAATGTGTTCCGACCCGGAGCTGCTTACGCCTAAATCGACGCTTCTAATCGTCCGCTGCAATAGTGCAAATGGTGACTCATCGTCCGGTGCTTTTAGGGAATCTCTTATGTTGCTCTTTCAGTTTACAAAGTAGAATATTTATGAATTTTAGCAGAAAAAGAACTTTACACTTATCCAGCAGTGTATCTTTCCTCAACAGCACTCGCATCTTTCAAACCTTATTTACTGAAGAACGTTCAGAAATATTATTTATATGCCACTTAGCAATCATGATTGTGAATGAGATAGTGAATACTGACTATATTTACACTCGAAGTGTCTTCTTGTAGTTTTAATGCCATACGGTTATCATTCGACAATTGTGACTATAATTCAAAACCTCGGATGGAGGAAACAAGCTCACCCCTAATTCTGGTATATTATTTAAGCTATTATAACGGCGTATCAACACAAACTGGTTTATATTTTTGGTTCTAATCACTCAGAAATTATTCTTATGAGTCTGTGAGGATTTTACATTAAATGTGCTGAATATATTAAAAAGTCAAAAAACTAAATTCACTAACAAATAGCATCTATTTGTATTCATTTTACAATGAACTATGTCGAGGAAACTTCCATTGTATCTTGGAATAATTCAACTTTTACTTTACTGTATGTTGGAGACGTTTAACATCACAACCTTTTTAAAGCAATCTATGTACAGTCGGGCTTCACCTTTCCAAACATATAGTACCACTTAAAATCCGGAAACTTTACACTTGAATTTTCGATATACTTTCGCAACTTCTTAGCTTCTGAATGCTAAAGTACAGCCACCATCATGTTTTACAATTATCACACAAAACTTATAAAAACCTATGAATATCTTCTTGTAGCAAAATGCTGTCTAGACACCTAGTTAATTACATCGTAGGTTTACAGAAACCATCACAAAAGGTTTATAGGGAGGATCACCATCACTGATTTCGATTAGATTTCATGTTCTCCTAGTTTCTAAAACGGATACCATGGCGTTGATATCACCAAAATCCTCCTTATGTTCACTTTATGCAATTTCAGAGCTGTAGATAACCGTCTTAGTAGAGCTAAAACATAAATATGATAGGAATAGATAAAATTTAAAGTTTCCTATCCTTTCAAATGAAAAGAATAAACAACAGTATTGGTCCAATATTTCGACTGGAGAGGAGGTCTAATGACAAAAGCTCTAAAGTTTGAGAGTAAGCAGAATGAAACTTGAGAAACAAAAGCAGAATTTGAGTGGGAAACATTAGATCAATTTAATTTGTCTTCCAAGTGCATCGCAACTAATGGTGACAATTGGTGGTGTTTAGGAATAAAGATAAAAACATGTACTCATGTTGAAAGTTAACAAGTTTTTAACAGGGGTTGGATGTCCATGTATAGGTCGAGTGTTAGTTCTTGACGAATTACATTTTTAAATGAGAGGTTAGATGCGAGCCGCTTACTCACCTTTAAGGGAACACTGGCACAGACAATTAGGTGCTACGTATTTTGTACTCTGTTTCTGCGCTCAAGAAATAAAGTAAAACAAATTTAACACTTCCAGTGATGCCAACCATATGTATTACTCTACCAATCTATGTAACTGTTTATACTTAATTTGTTTATATTTCTTCTATTCTTGACATTTCTCCCTCGTCTTTTTATCTGAATTGTGTCATTTTCATTACCTTTCGTTAAAACACTAGCAATGATATGAAACTTTGCAGTCAACTGTACCCTATGTTTTCTTCGAAACATAATGTACGGAACCAGAGCTGTTCGCTATGTAATATAAACTATTTGCTGAACTATTTATTAAAAGTAGTCTAGCTCATTGGAATTTCGCTGAAGGACATTGGTCAAATATTAACGCGCGGCCTATAATGAATAATTGTATTCAACGGGGAGTTAATATTTTAGAAGTGGATATTGAATCTACTGTTCTAAAAGTATTCAGTTATTTTTGTATTTGTATAGTCCGTGCTGAACTTCTACTTTTTCTGTTACTTTATTGTCTTCTAAACTATTTGCACAAATAGACAGTTCTCTTTTACGACTGTAACACAGTCTACAGTCTTTCATGATATCACAACTCACAACTGTTTTCTTTTCGTAACCTTGATTTACTCCTTTGACTGTCTTTCTCACTTTCTCTGTCTCTCACACACTATGACTATACAATCACTCAACACTGATTTCATTTCGACGCGATGTATCTTTCAAAAGGACCACACACATACTCACACACTCACACACACTCTCTCTCTCTCTCTCTCTCTCTCTCTCTCTCTCTCTCTCTCTCTCACACACACACACACACACACACACCACACACCTCTCTCGCACTCACTGACACTCACTGTCTGTAACTGTAACTTCCCTAACTCGTTGCTTCATCTTCTTATATAGCGAGGATGACGTAACACGTATCTTTCTCGAGCTTCTACAAACACGCCGGCTGCCGGATACTTCTCGAATGCTCTGGAAAACCTTTGTGTTGCCGTTTGCTTGTTCTCAGTCACGTGTTTGCCTACGCGACGGTGTGGGGATTCTTGACCTTTGTTACGCGCCACGCCAGTGGGGTGGGGCAGCCCGGCTCCGACTGTCCTTACTTGTGTTGCCACTGTTGCCGCTACCGTGAGCCGGCGTTACAAATGCTGACACTTATATTACTTTGAATCAGTTTTCCACACATTGAATCAACTGAAAAACCGATAACTCTCTAATAGCAATCGTGCTTTTTTAAAACAGTATTTAAGACATTAAAAGGAAGGTATAATCATAAGTTTCTACCCTTTAAAGTGAAAGCTAAGCTGAGAAAAAGGGGGAGGGGGCATCAGAAGACATCAGATTTGTTCAAAAATTCAGATTCTAATATGTATGAATCTTGTTAACAGTATTTGGAAAAGTGGCTCACAGTTGACAAATGTGAGGCCAGTGAAAAGATTGAAATAAATTCTGACACTAAAATAAATCTAAATTATACGTGTAAAGATTTACGCATTCAGCTGCTTTCTAAACCAGAGTTGAACGAGAAGATACGTTCTAGTGTTAATTAGGTACTTGCAATACCAAGAAGTGTTTTAATTGTATGAGTTTACTTCCATAATGTATTGGTTTTAACACATACATTTTTTATGCAACCTGTCTACCCGTGTGCCCTCTTCTTTTGCAAGCAGAGATCTGGCAGCTCTGATTGTGAGGATCCAGGTTTGATATCCGTAAGATACTAGCTCCCTAATACCGTACAAGTAGATTATATTTATGCTGCAAAACCATGCAAACTCACGACGTAGGATACAGAATTTATCAAATAATAAATATTTAGATGCGATAATAAAGTTACATAGAAATAATACGAAATAGAATAGGGAGGTTCACAGCTGTTTATTTTTATTTTTTTTGCAATTAACGCCCTCCAAAGTAATGTCACATCGGACGGTCACAGCTGTGATGATGATGATGATGATGATGATGATGATGGTGATGATGATGAATATTTCGACATCAGGTTTTAATAGTACTCGCATATTTACACATGGGTGAATCTTATTGTGACGCCGGAGGCAGCGCAAAACAAAGGACGTTGGGCTAAGCTACTTCACACCACACACCAGGCCGGCGAGCAAACAAAGGCGGCCAAGGTCAGGCTGCCTCATACGACTGTTTGTGTGTACGTGACTAACAACAATAAGAGCGATAGAACCAAAAGGGGTTTTCTCCAAAGCCTTTGCGAAAGATCATCGCCGGTGTGTTTGAAGAAGTCCGCGAAAGGTCCGTGTGACATCATCCCCTATGTAAGAAGGTGAGGAAACAGCAAGTTAGGGTTACAAACATGAGTGGGTCAGTGAGTGCGAGAGAGCTGTGTGTGTGTGGTACGTCGCGTCCAAGTAAAGATTTAACGAGCGTCGAGTGATTGTGTCGTCGGAGTTAGTGTATTAGAGAAAGAGAAAGTGAAGAAAGATACTGAAAGGTTACGAGAAGTACAGTTGTGAGTTATATCACGAAATATTTTGGACTGAAAAGAAAAGAAATCTGTGTATTTGTAAAAAAGTTTTATAAGGAGAATAAAGTGATAGAAAAGTAACTGAATGGATTTTGTCGTTTTATTACATTGGTATCAGGAGTGGGATTTGTTAAATTGCCATTTTGTCACATTATTATAATGCACAACAAGTCATAAACGTATGACATAGGATTAGTAAATACAGAATTACGACCATTGTCAGAAATAATCCTAAAAACCTTGAATGTTTAGGAGGCTCATGGTGTTAACTTAATTTAGCACTATTAAAAACCAAATTTTCTCATGCTATAAACTCGATAGTTAAAATTTTATTCCGCATGTGCAGCCATGGCCTAAAAATCGCATAGCTATACAAGTATCACCATTATAAACTACAATTAATCTATAAGTATTCCGCAAAAAATGTTAAATGCTTTGACAAAACATCTATAAAGTTACATAAATAAAAGTTAATAATAACCTAAAAGTTATTAATTTTTAAGAGTGTGTCCTTGCAAATAATTGTTACACCCATTTCAATCAAATGAATGTGCTCAAATGTTCTTGAATCTTTAATAAATAGGATTCTAGTATCTGCTTTGTTGCAGAAAACTTGGATTTGAGTCTCTCTTTAATACTGAGTTTTATTTTGAAAATTAAACCACAGGCTGTTGAACTTCTGATTTATTATCATTGTAGTTTCTCTAGTTTGCCAGAAGTAAGGAATATGTACCCTGGCCAACTGGAACTACAGTACCTACCCAATTGCTATGTTAAACCATTATGAGAAATTGACAGTCCATTAGGCCACCTCCTGGGTGCCTCATATTTCGGAAGTGAAGAGTTTGAATGCAGTTGCGTAAGTTATCTAGACTTGTTTCTCCCAGGTTATCCTAAAAAAAGGAATTTCAGGTAACTAATAACTCTGTGAACTCTGTTGACACCAGGCTCATTTTAGCATCATTTCGTCCACTTCATTCAACGTCCGATTTGACCTAACTGGTCAAAGGACCTAAACTATATAATACAAAAGTATTCCATTACTGGACTCCTATATTCTCATTGTTGCTAGAACAATGTACTAAAACTATTTCTACAAATGTTTATCTTGATTAACATGAAGAAGAGTAGCATTTGTAAGAATAGATTGCTCAAGAGTGGATAGAGGGAGAGGCTTAGAAACTCCGTTCTCTTTCCATGATTAGCTGATAAAAATTTGATGCGTTACATTCATAACCTTTCTCTACTCATTTGTCAATAAACCATTCAAAGCGAAAGTATAGTGAAAATGAAGGAAAATAGACCAAAAACAGCATTTTTGGTCTTATAACTCAAAAAGTAATTTAGAGTTTCAGGTTTCTAAAAGTTTTTCATTTTTACCGTGCCATTATTTGAAGTACAATTATTGTTTTACAGATAACAAATAATATTCAGTTTTATATAGAGTTTTAGAACTTAGTTATAAGTAGCTTCTTTGTTAAGTTAGGGCTATTGTTTACATAGCGTTGAAGCTTAGATTTCAGTGTCAATGTTCTTGCTGTTGGTATTTTCAACACTTCAGGGTGTGGATCGGACAATTTTGTTGCGAATGTATCGCGCACTGGTCCGATCCAAGCTAGACTAAGGGTGTATTGTTTATTCGTCAGTACGACCATGTGCTGAGAAGATTAGACGCGGTCCACATTAGGGGCATTGCAGTAGGAGCTTTTCCAACAAGCCCAGTAGTGAGCCTTTACGCCGAGTCCGCAGAACCTCCTCTGCAATGTCGGCGTGAGATTCTCTTGGCAAATTATGGTTGTGCGCTTAGATGTTTGCCTAAGCACCCAACGTTCGCTTTTTTTTTTCTTCTTTTTTTTTCACCACCACGCTAAGAGAACGGTATAGGAAAAGTACCCTTAGTCCTAAGCCAGCGGGTTTTCGTTTCCAGGAGCTTCTAAGGAAGCTTGCAATTGAAGTGCCTAACTTGTTTCCCAAGGGCGAGAAGCTGTACCCCCCTTGGTTATCTGGCACGCCCCATGTAGATTTTGGGATGATCGTACACCGGAAGTCCACGATGCCCATGTCAAGTATCCGCATTTGTTTCTCAGAATTTTTGTCAGGTTACACTGACCGACGTTTTATTTACACAGATGGGCCAAAGAGCACCAGCAGTGTTGCATGTTCTTATGTTTATGGAACCGAACCACATACATTCGGTTTCCATAATAGCATTTTTACTGCAGAGTTGTATGCAATATACCGAGTCGTTTTATATGTGCACCGTCGTAAATTAGGTGACCGCCTGATTTAGAGCGATTCCTTTATGCACTTCCTATTGTACAACGTATCCAGGATGCCCTCCATGTTTTACACTATTCTGGCGTTGACGTGGTGTGTGCATGAATTCCTGGTCACGTAGGTTTGCCAGAGAATGAAATGGCGGATTTGGCAGCAAAGGCGGCAACCACAGACCCAGTATTACCATCTCTCGTGTTACTTCGGAAGACTTTAGGCTTGAAGTGCGCAGAGCGGCGCTGTCGTCCTGGCACGAAGAGTGGTCAGCTCTCCGCGGTACTAAGCTTAGAGAAGTGAAAACACTACTGATAAACTGGGTAACTTTCTCTCGCATATCTCGTCGCGAGGAAGTTAACTTGGCTCGGTTGCGAATTGGCCACTGCAATTTTTCGCAAGAGTTCCTATTTAAACGGGACCATGCCCCTCTATGTCCACTGTGTGACAACCTTTTGTCAGTCTGTCACGTGCTGCTCGAGTGTTCCTCTCTGGCGCGCCTTCGCGATTCTCTGCTACTGCTGCTAAACTTGCAGACGTCTTGGTGGACGACAAACAAGCGGTGGAAAGAGTGTTTAAGCTTTTAGCGGAGAGTAACATGAGTTTGAGGATTTGAAGCTTTAGACAAGTGGTTTTTATACTCTTTAGACATCTTTATTACTTTACTTTAATTTTAACTTTTGCCTCTGTTTTATATATTTATGTATATTTTTCCGTTTGCTTGTAAGTTTATTTTTTATTGAAGTTTATATCTGACTTTTGCCATGAATTGCTTTAAAGGGCGCTGATGACCATGTAGCTGAACGTCCTTAAACCTACATCCTCTCCCCTCCTCAACACTGTGTAGTGTTTCAAAATCCCTTTTGAGCTCAATCTTCATCCAATTGAGCTCACTTTTCAGTGTGCATAGATAAACACACAGAGAATAAAGTGAGCTGCTTTTTTGTATTTTCTACAGATTATTTGAATTCATTAGTACTGTAAAGAGGAAGTATTAGAAAAATTAAATTTCACTACCCAGAAACGAAGTTTTTTTCCTCAGAACTTAGAATACTTAATTTGAAAAGCAACTGTCAGCTTTTGAGGGACACTCTTGGGTATATAATTTTTAAAATATTAAATTTCTTCTTGTATTTTCTACAGAATAACTTTTGTACGATATGATATGCTATTAATATAATTAACAAGCATTTATAATTTCTTTAAAAATACAGTGTGGCAGTTGCTATTATATCCATCACAAATGAGATAAACTTTTCGGGTTTTTACATGCAAATTTATGGAAAATTTGAATTTCAGTAAACACTTAAAACACTTATTCCTCTATCTAAGCCCGGGCACAACAGCCCATGAAGAGTCAAGCCTTACCGCCCAGCCACTGCGTCCCCCACCTTGGCTCACTACAGGCGTCATTGGTGGGGTGCAGTATTGGAGGGTGGTACGTGGTCAGCGTCCCAATCCCCCCGGCCAGTTATGCGGTCTTCACGACCTGGAGCCGCTACTTTTCCATCAAGTAGTTCCTCGATTGCCCCCCCCCCCTCCGGGACTAACGAGGATGAGTGCACCCCGTGCCAGACCTCCCAGAGGGTATAAAATCCCCTGCTGGCACCGGGGATCGAACCCGGGTCCTCCGCGCCAGCGGCAACCGCGCTACCACCTGCACTACGGAGGCGGTCTATTGCTCTATCTACCTACTTCAATTTAATCGAGATAAATATTTGTAGAATTATTTTGTTACATATATTATAGAGCAATTCCGCGTGTGACTGACATTTACACTACATTTTCTTCCTAAAATGTCTCTCTAATGGTCAATATTGGCGTAAAATGTTATTTTAACGACATACGATGACAGAGAATACATTGGCGGTTGTGATAGGAAATATAACAACCTTAAAAAAGTGAAACAATTATTTAATAATGAGCGCTAAACTTTTCGTGACTTACTGACATTTTTGTCAACTGCAGGTCCAACTTCAAACGTTTGTCCTCCATTTTCTCTGAAAGTTTTATTATTTGCTTTGTTCTGAAAAATCACTTGAGAGAGGAATTTATAAGCTTTCAAATGACATGAAAAAAGGTTTGGTATGATATTCTCATCTGGAGATATTTATTCAAAAGGTCAGCGTTACTAACTGACATGAGTTTGTGACTAACTGATACTTGCGAAAATTGTAATACTTTGTCTTTGTTTTACATGGTATAACATGTGGTAAATCATAGTGATACGTATTATACGTTACATACATGTAATACATACAGGTGTGTAATTGTATTTATCATTTTGAGAAGAATCATATCCTTTGGAGAAGCATTACTGTCATGCAACATTAACAGAATAAACATGTTGACAGCTCTCATTTCTTATTACAGTTACGTCGTTGCAAGTATAAAAAGCTGACTCAAAACCATAACAAAGACGACACATTAGAGCACACGGCACACAGCACATACCTGTATCACATGATTAGACTCCTTATAGTGCAGGAACGCTAGATGCAGTAGTCTCGTAGTACACGCGCATATCACTACACTGTTTTTATTTCCGAAAGTTGTGCATCATTCTGACACTTTCCGCACATGAAAGAAAAGCATATTCCACAACATTTAAACCTAATACTTTCACATAATGAACCCGCTGAGTGGATGGCATAGGTGAAACACGTTAAAATCTTTTGTTGAGAAATTCTTTTGTTTCTTCAATTTCAGGCAGAGAAACTTCAAGAACACATATTTTGGTTTTCTTTCTAACAGTATTAACAAATTCTTCAGCACTCTGAATCCTGCTTCCTGCTTTCGCAGCTGTCCATGCCATCCTCCTCACTTGACCTCCAATCGCATCTACTGCTCCCTTTCCGTGATAGGATTCGAAGAAGTGCCATTCAATTTGGATTCCAAATACTTCGGAAAGATATGTCACATGGCTCAATGTGTATTTCTGCTTAATGACAAGCACCTCCATCAGAAAACACTTTCACAGGTTCAAGATTCGGAACAGTATCCAATATTTCCGAAAATATATTCCTTAAGCAAATATCAACTGCATATTTGTCATGTGATACATAATCAGACACCAAAGCAAAAGATTGTTTCTGAATTTCACCAAGATCTTCTTTCCTATACCAGGCAACAGCAGTAAATATTGAGATCTGTGTATTGTTCCAGTGGGCAGCTCCTTGCATGTGTAGTTCTCAAAGAAGTCGATCTGTATCACAGCTTCACTAATTGCAACATTTTCCCGAGCCTTCTTAAAGGCCTCGGATTGCTGTCTTTTTACATAAACGTGATTTAGGAAACGTGGCAGGCAATTGCTCAGTTCTTCAATGCAGTCTTTTACAGACCCATTTTTAACTTCTATTTCCATTCTTCCATTACGTGAACTCCACAACTTCCATTCGCATGGAGAATTAGCAAGTTTATCCGAAATGTCTGCTCCACTCTATCCCGGGCAGTTGGATCATCCTCCCTGCACACATTCACTCAATTTCTGATCACAAACCACTTGTGCTATGAACTTACGAAATTCAGTCTCACTGAGTACGTGATTTTTACACAATGCTTTGAAAAGAAACTTCGTATTTTCATGTATAATGCATGTGCACACATTATGTGGGATCTGACTTTGAAGACGCACGTGAGCAGGGCGTAATTCAGCGAATTTTGTCAACCCCACGGACATTTCTACTCGATCTTGTAGAAAGAGTGCATGTGCTTCTTTTAATGCTACCACTAGATACCTAATGCGAACTTCTTTTGTTTCTCCCTGAACATGGATTTCAATAAAATCATCTCTTCCAGGAGCTTGGTAAGATATGAATCATCCTGACAGAACTTGATGATTGCACTTTTAAGTTCCTCTGATAGTTGTTTTCCTGACACCGGGACAGAATTACAACATGTAATCCCTCTTACAGAGAATACCTCAGCTTTGAGGTATTCTCTTTCTTGTTTTGTTTGTTTCAGTATTGCTCTTCCTTTCCTCATAGTCACTTCTATTGTTTCCTTCCATTGTGCATAATTGCCTTGCTCCTTCAGACATTGTTTGTATTCACGTTGTCTTTGGGCTGGTGTTTTAGTCATGGAGTCAAAAACAGACTGATACGTCTATGCTGACTGAAGTCTCAGAAGCATTGTACGCGTATGCGACCACAGGGCGCCAGCACTAATTGTCCGTTAGTCACGTGTTTTGTGGGAAAACTAATGACTATAGAGGAAAACTTTCTGATACTTTTTTATTTGTTATATTGTAATGACGCAGAATCAAAAAGGATATTTATTTCAGTCTATTACTTTTCCCTCCAGAGGACTTTATCCTTATTTACCGTGACTAACTGACATTGACACACAGTAATAATTAAAGAGGCTGTAAGGATTATTTATAAATGTCAAAAATTATTAGCCATATACACGTTTAGAGGACGAAGAGTCATTGTGTGATGTACAGAACAAAAAAATTAAAACAGTTGTACATAGCTCCTGAAATATTGATATGAAAATCACCGTTATTCGCGCTTATTTTTAGTGTTTTGGAAATATATGGGTAAGAAGTGAAATTTGAACCCATATTCACGTTAAAAACATTTATTTTTCACTTCATAAGATACTTAGCAGTATCTAGCATCATCTTTCCTCAGTAAAAAAAGTGAAACATTAATTTCAAATTTTAACACTCGGTATGACATGTTCGCGGAATTGCTTTAAATTACAGTCACATATTGCTAATTTTTTGTCAGCCTTAAATCGCCTAACTTGAGACGATCAACAAGGGTGTATTCTCACTTCGGGGTGTGGCCTAGCTCTTTAAGAGATTTGACAATGTGAATTCCTCTACTCACATTGCTACTGTAAGACAATCTGTAATACAATTTTCTAGAAATGTTTACCTCGAATAACATGAAGAATAGAGGTATAAGCGTTTGGAAAAAAAATGTGATGTGCTGCAGTCACATAACTTTCTCTACTCTTGTAAAAACTATTTGTACAAATTCTTATTCATGCATCTTCTTCGTCTTAGTTGAGATAAACATTTGTACAACTTATCTTATTGCTTATTTCCTTGTAGGTGGAAGGGGAAGGGTAGAATACAGAAGGGTTTGAGTGATAGTCAAATCTTTAAAGCTTTGAGATTCTCTTCTCTTTGCACACTTACCATATAAAAATGAACAACGATGATCCATTTCACGAAAGTTTTAAGTTTTCCGAAACTCACACACATAACAAGGCATATCTGCGGAATGGTTAACCCTACAAGAAAATTCATTGAGACATAAATTGTGTATTTTAGCAAGATCTACATGTTTTGTATAGTATGATTTGGTCCATGTCTAACGGTTTACCAGTTATGCAACAGTCGTCCAGAGTAAATACGACTAAAGGGGCTATAGCCAGAAAGTTCAAGATATACATTTCATTTGTCGTAACAATATCTCAAACATATGACATTTTAATCAAAGTCGTTAGAGCCATTTTCAAGAAAATCAAAATTTTCGAAAAATTTTCCATGTAAAGGGTAGTTTAGGGTGGGACTATTTTCTTCAAAATCTTCGTATCGCATCCTTGAAAGACATTAAACTTAAATACCAACTTTGGTTTTTAACCGACTTTTCGTTTTTGAGTTATGCTGTCCACAGACTGGCATACATACAGACATACACACGGACTTTTTTCTAAAAATGCTTTTTTTTTTATTCAGGGGTCTCAAAACATATATTTTCGGAGAAATCTCGACATCGAATTTTTGGGTGGAATACAATACTTCCCCTACTTACCAGTAGAGAAAGTCATGTGAGTGCAGACATCCGATTTTTATTTCAGAAACTGTGGGATCACTGTTGTGGGGTATAATATTATTATGCTTCATATTCTTGAGTGTGTTCTCAAATTTATTTGGTAACAATTAACAAATATTAGATTGAAACGATTAAGGAGAATGGACGTGTTTAGGTTCTTCGATATGTGGACATGCCAAGCACTGAAGTTAAAAGCTTCATCTAGTCAACTTGACCTCCGCTTCAACACCTGGCTTCGAGCCTACGCCCTTGTCAATTGATTCGCAGAAGTGGCCTTCATGTCACTGGACTATTACTGCATTAATGAGGATAATATCAACGATTTATTGAGCTAACAATTAGAGCTCTTCTTAACTAAATAACGTAGATTATGTAAATGCGAGGGTGAACTTTCCTTTGCTTTTACTTACAAGTGGCAGTGAAATACCTGTAGCAAGTTATTTCCTTTGAAGGAAAGTGAGGGTTTGAATAATAAAAAGAAAGTTAAAAATATCATTTAAACGCACACACTTTTTCTACTTAAGACGAATTCGCATTTACCAATAGCATTCATATAAAAATAATTCCTCTATCCATGTTTATTTTATATATTCTTACCTAAGAATTCTTTGAAATTAACCAATAAACGCATGGTTACGTACAACATACAGAAAGAGCATTCAAATATTCAGTCGTACCAATGAGCTTGTGCAATGCAAAGAAAAAAGTAGAATCGCAGACTTTCAAGTATATCTCCAGATTGTGTACTTGAGAATGTGAGAAATGTTTCAGAGATGACTAATGTCTCGAAGATGGCTAATGTTACGAAAAAAGAAGCTATTTGATACTTATAAATAACCATATTTGAAAAAGTCGATGCTACGGTCGAGACTCAAACTACAGGTCCTCGGTTTGCCGTATGGATTCAACTTCAAAACTTACAGACTTACTGACAGTAAAAGAACTCCTGTGGGACGAAATTCCGGCACACAAGCGACGCTGATGTGATTCTGGCAATTGACAGCGTCGTCAAACAACAAAATAATTTTTTAATTTTTTATAAAGTGCGTTTTTGTACACCTAAAGTTATACTCATTACTTGCCTAACCAGTGTTACCCCTTTTTCCACTCAAAAGAAGTGTACTTGTGCTAATGCGGTAGTTATGGTACCCGCCTTTCCTACTCTGATTTCTGTTAACATCTACGGCGTTTTTAAATAGGGATTCTACCAACTTAGGTGGACGGAAGGCCTGGGTAAGGAATATATTCAGGGTCGTCCTCCCTGACGGATTTTTTGCGGATTTTTCTCAGTCCTCACAACTGGAAAATGACAGGGAAGACATTCCTTTTCTTCTTCCTCTTCTTTGTTTTTCAAAGTTTAATGTCCTTTAAGTATACCACGCTAAGCCTTGGAACACTTCTTTCTGAAATTGCCTTGCCTTTCTCAATTACCACTTCATTCCAGTATCACCGGTGTAACCGCCTTGTGGTAAAGTGGGGGCCTTAAAACACTATTAGAAATGGCGGCTTTAATAGCCTCATTTATGTTACTCAGCTAGAAAATAAGATTTCTGTATGTTCGAAAGGGTTTGATTTGTAGAGAACGCATACATCCAAAATATATAATTAAATCAAATTTGAGATATTACCTTACAGCTACTAAATAAAGAAGCTTTTCTTGGACAATAACAAAGGAAAGGGCTGTTGTGCCCAGCCACTGCGTTCCCCACCTCTGCCCACCACAGGCGTCATGAGTGGGGTGCAGTATTGTACGTGGTCAGCGCCCCGATCCCTCCCGGCCGGTTATGTGTTCTGGCAACCAGGGCCGCTACTTTTCAATCAAGTAGCTCCTCGATACCTTGTAGATTGCCTGTACACGTTTCCTAAGATGTTCCTCCTGAGCAGTGAGCCGCAAATTTTAAAGGCGGCTAATAGTTGATTATTACTATTCTGTTTCCTGTTGTGAAAATAAATGTTATGGGTGCAAATGATATTTATATCACCGGTTTTGCACCGTGATTTCACTACGTATTTAACTATCCAATACTGCAAAGCGTGGTAAGCCTATGATTGGATTTTGTGTTGAGTCACCTGCCATCAAATTCTGTGACAGCTTATAGTAAGCAACTAGGGTAAGGCTAACAATATGTAGAAGTCAGGAAAATGTGATGTGTTGTACTCACTCTTGTATAAACTATTCTGCTATTACTCCTTCGACCTACTTTATCTTAATTGAGATAATCATTTGCAGAAATTATTTTATTGCATATTTCCTTGTAGCTACATTGAGATTAGGGAAATACAGTGCCCTTAAGTTATGTTCACTCGCTTCTCCGTGTTCTATATCGTTTATTTGTGTGTACAAAAACTATTCTTACATCTATTCTCATATGCTTTAAGTGTATTTACAGTTTTATATACTACAGAGGTGTATCAGAGCTTGAGTGGAGTGGTGGAGTTAATGCTGGATCAGAATGAAAAATAGCTTGTGTATCCAATTTATTTTAGAGACAGTGAAAGCAGTAGGCCTTTCTGCGGAACAAAAACTTTAGTGACCAGTATCTTCTCATTCCACTGGTTTTATTAACAATTGCTGGATATATGGATATATGGATATATTTCAGACTTCGGCGCACTAATTACATACAACTCAAAAACTTAAAATCTTTTCCAGCGGATAAAGCAAAATATTTACGACAATATAGGTTCTAAAGGTCCCCTTGTGGGCAGAAGGTTTAGATATGCCCGCGGTACTTCCTGCCAGTATACTAAAGTTGGTACGCTTGCCTACTTACGAAACCAGCAAATCCTACCCCTTGGAGAATGGTGAGGGCGAGCTCCTGGCGCCTTAAAACAAGGACCTCAAGACTAAGGTATGGTAATTCTAACAGAAAAGTCCCTGGTCATCGTGTTAGGGGTTAAGTGTGGGGCTGACTCCCCAACCTCGTAAAAATGCTTAATGTTAAAAAACCTAAAAGAGAAGAAGAATTTACCGATAACAACCCCGCATGTCAAGGAAAGGAGCTGAATGGCGAAAAAATTAATTTTATTCAGTCATAGAATGCCCTCTCCCTGTATTGGGCAGCAGCATTGAAATTTTTGTTGGAGTAGCTTGATAAGTACAAAGTTGATATAGTTGCTGTTCAGGAAATTTGTTGGACTGGTCAAGGAATACTAGGGGAAAAAATATCACACAATCTTTTATAATTGTGATGAGAGGGAGAATGTTTTTGCTACTGGATTTGTTGTTATGACGACATTGAAGCACACCGTTATCGGTTTCTTAGCAATTAGCCCAAGAATTTGTACCCTGCGTATTGGGGGAAAATTTTTCAACGCACATGCACAAGATGAGAAAGATACATCTTATGCCCTCCTGGAAGATACTTATAGCAGGAGTCCTGTTAATGATAAAGACAATTCTGGGAGATATGAATGTCCAGATTGGCAGAGAGATTATCTATTGCCCCACCATTGAGAAATTTGGTATGCATGAAATTAATAATAACAATAACGGATATGGACTGATTCAGTTAGCTCATTCACTTAATATGATAGTTGGTAGCACCATGTTCCAACATAATGACATTCAGATACTCACAAGGATATCCCCGAACAGGCTTACCGAAAACCAGATCGATCATGTATTGATCGAGTCTAGCCATCTTACAGACCTACTAGATGTTAGAACATATTAAGTGGCTAATATAGACTAATCAGTATCTTTTAATAGGAAGATTAAGGGTACACATTTCTAATATAAAGAAAATAAAACAAAAAATGGCAAATTGAGCATACCATTATTAAAGGATAAAGAGACTGCAGAGTTATATGCAGAATTAGAGAAAGCCTTAGTATTCACACCTTCTCTGAAGATGGCTCTGTTAAGTCTGAATGTAAAAAAATGTGAAGTGCTTGGGAAAGAAACTGGTCCAGTAAGAAACCGCTGGTACGACGCAGACTCTGAGAAGATATCTGCGGAAAAGAATTATGCTTACTTAAAAATGCAACAGCAGCGCAGTGTGTGAAATGCAGCACAGATATATAAGGAGAAAAGAACGGAGGAAAGGAAATTGCATCGAGTGAAGAAGAGAGAAAAGGAGGAATCTAAGCTTGAAGAACTTGTCGGCCCTAAAGTATTATGATGCGGTGGAATGAACATTATGATGAAATGCTGAATAAAGCAGAAGACACGTCTACTAGGAACTTAGCTATAAGTGACAATGATAAGCAGATTAAAGAGGATATAGAAGTGGATCCACCTTCTCTTGAAGAAGTAAAGGATGCTGTTATGAAATTAAAGGACAACAAGGAACCTGGTACGGATGATATCCCTACAGAGCTCTTCAAATACGGCGATTTAGATCTAACAAAGAGGATTTAATAGCTAATTATTCTTATTTTGACTGAGGAAGAAATACCTTATGAGTGGAATTATGCAATTATAAGTCCACTCCATAAAAAAGGTGACCTTTTGGTCAGTGGAAACTACAAAGGGATATCTGTTTTAAACGTGGCTTACAAAATGCTCTTTAACATCCTATACTTTCACCTTTCAAAGTATGCAGAACACATAGGCAACTGCCAATGTGGATTCCGCCCCGACAAGTCTACTGTAAATCAAATATTCACTTTAAATCAAATAATTAAAAAAAAAAAAAAAAAAAAAACAACAACCAAAAATTACATGTGAACATCAGATAAGTGTGTATCATCTCTTCTTGGATTTTAAGGCTGCGTACGATAACATCAAGCGAAAAAAAGCTTTATTCAGGAAGGGGAAAGTTTTCAATACCAGCTAAATTAATAAGAACTGTGAGCCTCACAATGGCCCAGGTAAAATATTCTTGGACTTAGGGCGATGCTCTTGCTTGCTTACTTTTAAATATTGCATTGGATAAAGTGATCCGAGATTCCTGCATTCAGACAAGAGGAACCATATTTTTTTTAACATCTTAGCCTAAGCTGATGATGCGTACCTGGTGTCTCGTACTATGCTGGGCCTGTAGGAAGCCTTATTATCTCTTGATAATCTGCTAGAGAGATAGGGTTAAGATAAATCAAGAGAAAACATTCATATTTAGTGGTAAGACCCTTAATCCACTGGATACATCTTGTTGGTGAATACAAGTTCCATAGGGTTGACACCTTCAAGTGTTTGGATTCAGTAGTCAACAAAGTCAATAACAGGACTATGTAAATTAATGCCCTACTGTTGTCAGCTGGCAGATGCTATTAGGGCCTTATGAAACATTTGAGTTCGAAAATATTATCCAGAAAGATTGACCTTCTTTTATATAAAACCCTCATCAGCTCAGTGCTCTTGTATGGAGCAGAGACTTGGGTACTTTCCAAACAAGATGAAAACCGTCTCAGGTGTGTTGAAAGAAAGATCATTCGGAAAGCCTATGGAGCAACATTTGTTGCTGGAAAATAGCGTCACAGGACTAATTCTGAACTTCAACTGTATAATGAGCCTGATTGCATCAAATATGTAAAGCTAAGTAGGCTGAGATGGGCAGGACATCCGAATGAAGGAAAATTACCCAGCTAGGAAGATTTTATTATCAGATCCAGGAGGCAGATGCCATAAAGGAAGAGCTAAGCTGCGATGGGAGGAAGGGATTGAAAAGGATGCAGCAAGAACGGGATATAGAAACTGGAAAGGGGTTGCTCAAAATAGAGAGGAATGATGGAAGCTCTTGAAGGAGACCGAGGCCCACCCTGGGCTGTAGTGTCGAAGAAGAAGAAGCAAATGGGTGCAATAAGAACTATTTGCACAATACCATTTTTGTGACCATGACAATATACCCAAGTGACTTGATAATTAGACAAAGAGGAGCCTATTTTTGACTCAAAAGAGGAAACAACTGAAGCAACAAATGTAACTAAAGTGGAAATACGTAGAAGACTAATTGGACAATGACAGGAGTGGGAAAATGCTGCAGAAAGAAGAAGAACTTATTGACTATACCCGAATATCAAAGAACAACTGAGCTTTAACGAAATACAACTAATAAAGAGTGAAATCCAATATATCACGGATCATAGACCAGATAAATAACTTCTTGAAGAAAACTGGAAGTAAAGAAATGATACATGTGATATATGCAGGATACACCGGTTTGAATGTGTATAGTTAAGGTGCTTTAGTTTGTCTCGAGGATCACAGAATTGGAAGGTCGCTTCCAGCACGCAAGTTAGGGGCAGTAGAGAATATGGTTTTTGGGCAGAAACATCGGAAATCCATTCATACTTGCCTCTTCACTCCAGCACTGATTGATAGGAATCTTATAACTTTCTTCCACCTTCCCCATAAGAACAGAGACGGAGGGGTGAGTATCTGCGTATCTTCTTAACATATCCCTTTCCGTTTCTTTAGACACGAGTAGAGTTAAACCAAATGCCCTGTAACATTTGACGAGGAGTTGCAAATTGACAAAATGAAGTTAGCAGCAAACAAATTTGGAATGTAATAAGAAGAATGGAGGGTAGATTATTAGTACTAGAAGACATGGCAGAAAAGGTAATGGAAAAATGTATCCGCGAAAGAATAGAAGGGAATTGACATATAGTAAGATTGCAAGAAGAAATGAACATCACATCTAGAAGATCCATAAGACTTTAACAACACAGAGAAGAAAATATTCCAGACGAACTGTAAGAAGAGGAAGAATATGAGGCTAAGAAAATAGAGCAACAACAGGCACCAGAAAGTATAGCAGAAGGAGGCAACTCTGGACAGAACCGGCACCAAGGCGAATATAACGGGGACAATTAGATCACCAGGAGTAGGGCGAGGACCAACATACCAATTATAGAAGGGATATTGAAATGTTATTAGTTATTGGGTTAGGTAGATAAGATTGATTAGTTAGATTTCTTTGTGTACAAAATGTCATTGACAAATTAAATAAAGAAGAAAGGATAATTTAGATAAATCAGCTACTAATCGTGTCTTGGAATAGGCATTAGAAGCCAATACAACAGCGAAGCAGGGGAAAAGAAGAAAGAAAGAGAAATAAAGTCTACTTCGTATGACCTTTCAAATGATTATATTTATTTCCAAGCAAAATGTTATGTTCTACGAAATTCTTGTGCTATGACAGCAATGGTTCCCAAACTGCGGGCAATGATATATTCCCAAGAAGAAGGTAGATAATATACTGTGGCAGAGACAAAATTTAATGGCGACTGATAGCTGACCATTACTATTCTCTATCCTGTTCTGTAAATATATCTTGTGGGTGCAAATGATATTTATATCACCAGCTTTACAACGTAACCTCACAGCGTGTTTAACTGTCCAACATCGCAACGCATGACTAACGTCTGGTGTATTTTGTGCTGACCACCTCCTGCTTCCACCTGCCATTAAATTTTGTGCCAGCCATAAGAATAAAACAGAAGTTTCCAAAAGAAGAGTAGTAATCATGATCACATAACACTAATACCTACATTAAGTTTCAATAACACATCTAATGCTTTCTTACATTGTTGTTGTATAAATAATTTTAAATTACACGGTAATGGGGTAGTTTCTCATCTATCACGATTTCCTTTCTCTCATTTCCCCTTCATTTCGTTTCCTTCCCATCTTTCAGTTGTGATTCTAGGTTCCGTGGTGTAAAACGGCGTCGTGCAGATGACGCGGATGCTTGCTCTGAGGAAAGTGTTTCCCATAGACACTAGATAGCTATTTGTTCGCACGGATCGTTCATTGCTGGACGTCTCTTTGAGTCAGGAACTGTTAGACTTTCGCGCGTCTTTGTGGTCTCCTGCGACTTGTAGCTTCCTATTATTCCTCCACTTCATCCCTTCTCCTAGAGGGTGGTAGCGGCAATAGATCTCGCGCATATTGCAATGCATGAGGTATTCCTTATACCCAGTGTTCGAATCAGACTTTCTGACGAGAGGACAAACTTAAGTTTGTGTCATATTTATGACAGTAACGGTAGCAATGCCAGTGGTAGTAGCATCGGTGTGTTACACACATACATAAAATGTTGCACCAACAGCAATATGCAATTGGTATTTAAGAGTAGCGTGATTTTGTATTTATGAGCAGTACAAGCATATACAGCTCTCCCACAACTGTTTGATGAAAGTAAGGGGCGACTTGTTTTCCGTTTCAAATCTAGTTTTGTCTACACATGTCCTCGATTACTGTAGCGCATTTACTTTCACACGTCACTTCCAATACTGCCGTTTTTACCAGAGAAGTTGTAATATTAATATTTCTTGAAGCTGAAACCTGAGATTCGAACTGGAATAAATAATTGTCATTACTTTCTGTAACTTTTTGCTTTCTTGTCACAAATTTATCCATGCTGCCGAACAATAGAACAGTAAGCTGCAAGAAGCTGAATGAATACTATAAGCTGCAACCATTATTGCTGGTACGGAATTGTTGGAATTGTGACTGAATTTCAACCCAGTTAATGAAGCTGAGAATTGCTCATTGTATAGCCTACTTACGATATGATACTTTTGCTTACTCACAGCTCGCACTCGTACCTTGTACAGTCTGCATCGAAAGTATTTCGTGAACAGTAATAGTAAATACAGTAAAAGGAAATAAATACTTTCCTGGCAGGGAAGAAATTCTTTGACGAGGCGGAAGAATTACTTAATGAGAAGGGGAAATCCTCCCTCCAACCCACCCGTTAATTCGAACCCTGCCAATACCGTATAATATATCGCAGGATTGTTAAACGTAACCTCTTTAACTGTCTCTTCTGCACTGCTTGGTATCACATATTTAGGTAATGTATTGAAAAACGCATACCTCGTAAGCATTACTACTGTCTTGGTGTTAGATGATGGGATGGAAATTATGTTTACCCCACGTGACAAGAATAAATTTCGCTGTTAGTTTTGATATATTGTTAATTACGGTATTGTGTATTTTATAAACATGTGAATAAGAAGGAAAAGAAAAAAAATGGATTACGAGAGTCAAAAGTTCTCCTGTGCATTTGATTCATTTTTAAACTGTCTTACTAAATCAAGTTCAGGGAAATTAGCTCTCACTCACTCATTCACTCACTTACTCACTCACTCACTCACTCACTCACTTACTCACAAATTTAAAACTTCCCCTCAGAACAACATTTTGGTTTAGGACGTTTTTATTTTGACAGTTCACATAAGGTTATAGGCATGGTAACTGTAGGGGATGCCAGCTGCAAGAGTTTAGAAACCATTGCTGTACATTTTGAAAATTAAAATTAAATTATTTTGTTGTTTAACGACGCTGTCAATTGCCAGGATCACATCAGCGTCGCCGGTGTGCCAGAATTTTGTCCCGCAGGAGCTCTTTTACATGCCAGTAAATCTACTGACATGGAGCTGTCGTTTTTAAGCACAATTAAAAACCATCGGCCTGGGCCGGGTTTGAACCCGCGACCTTGGGATCAGTAGACCAGCGTCTAACCAACCGAGCCACCCAGACCGACTGTACATTTTGAAGCTTTTTAGTTGGTAAAAAAGCATAAATAAGAGATTTGCATAATAACCAGCAAAAACGTCGCCAGCTCTTTCTGCTAGATCAGACGTACTCTTAACATATTTTCGAGGGAGATTTCATTGTTTAACCTATTTTACAGTAATACCAGTGCATCTCAAAACGCTTAGGTATGTTTCCATAACAATAGTTTGGAATGCATGCTAAAAACCAAGCAGAACTGGAATTTTGTGACAGAAACAACTGGTGTAATTACATTTATCTTTATGCAACAGTGTTTTGGAATTTGCCATAATGTAGCTCCTTCGATGAAATCCTTATATGCAGCAATGCGTTCTTTGGAAAAAATGTATAAAAATGAACAAACACAAGCATATTTATGTAACAACTGTGACTAGAGTTAACACATCATTGTAGAAAAATTCATTTTATTATACGCAATACTTCAGGAATTATGGATTATTAAGCTTCAATAAATTGCTTCCCGCTGTAGTCTATAAGCTGAATCATGCAGCAATTTATTGGTGAAGGTGCATTTCCTGTCAACAAACGAACAAGGTCATCTGCATGGCCTTCCCTGTAACCACTGCGATTGGACAGTACAGTGGCACGTCTGTTGAGCAGAAGAAGAGGAGGAGGAGGAACAACAAGAGGAAGAGATAGATGGACTGCCATGACGTCACAAGAAACCCATGGTAATAAAAGTGTTGGAGAAGGTTTTTTTCCAAGCATATATACACTGGCCGCAGTCACGGCCACCTGGGAAAAGGAGCGGATCGGACAAGGCACTCACTCGGATGCAACTAACCACCAAATGGGGAATGCGCACAGTCATTCTTCACACACATAGTGCCTTCACACCTTCTGCTGCCATTGTGTCTCTCTTAATTCAGAAACAGGTTCACACACAATTTACCCTTTTCCGTCTTAACAACATACTACGTTTTTTCCTTCAATCTGTGTCACCATTGTCGTATGAAACATCCGTTTCTCAGAATGTACGAGATTTCAGAGAGAGGAAGAGGAATGGGCTCACAAAGTAAGTCAGAAATTAGAGAAAGCAAACAAATATTTTAATTATTTAACAAGAGTAATACAGCATTTCAGTAGGTCGATCTCATGGACCAACCAATCTGACTGTTTACAAATATGCGCGTCTTAAAACAAAGTTACCAAATGCGAAGGCAACAGCGTAACGCTCAGCACACAAAATAATTAATGATAAAATGGACACGGAAAGATTGGGAACGATAGAGCACACGACCAGTAGGAAATCTACAAGTGAAAGTTCCAAAAACCCAACAACAATAGAGTAGCAGAGACGGACATAAATGAAGACCTATGTGGACGACACTGAAAAGTTTTAGGAAGTCAAACAAAAATAATTTTAAAACGTTTAAATGCTTTCTAAGGTTTAATGTACTTTAACCGGTTATGTAATATCGAATAATGAATGAAATAGATGAAATTTTGCTCAAATGAGCGCGGTATTTATTCATTCATCTCACTCTAACCGAGATTCAAAGTCGCGACCTCCCGAATGCGAGTCATACACGCAATCACCACTCCACAGAGGTGGGCCTGTTTTCATTGTTCTTTAGAATATTCCCCTTTAACATCAATAGGTACATTTTTGCATCAGATGAATCAAGGAATGATACCACTCTTCTTGAGGCACTTCAAAATCTTAACGTTCCGCTACTTCATCTAATGACGAAGAAGTGATTCCACCATTTTATCTTTAATATGTGGAAACAAAGAAATCACAAGGTGCTAGGTCAAGGCTGTATGGTGGAGAGTCCACTTTCAATGTAATTCAATTTTGCTTGCAGATATAAGTGGAGCCAAACACTGCCATTAAAGTAGATAAAAAAACGTAATCTCGGATACTCACGGCAGGGCAGATACCTAAACAATTCCCAACCTTCTTTCTCAGAACATTTTACGGTCATGGAATTCTGCAATGCAAGTAATTTCATATTTTGTAGCTCGTGTGAAGCCTCACTGCATGGAAACTTCAAAAGTGCAAACTAATTGTATTTTGGTTTCAAATGTTTAAGTCTTCAAATTGTGAAGAGAATACGTCGTACAATTGCTTCAAAAGTTCGTTGTATTTTTCCAGGAAAATAACATTTATCGTTCATTTCCAGCAACCATATTCCAAAACAAATTTCCAGTGTCGTCTTGGAGTTTTTCCAGTGTTTAATTACACAAATTAATGCCTTGTTTTTGATCAGGAGTCAGTCCTATGTGGAATCCAACGACAACAAAGTTCTCTCACGACTAACTATTGACGTATAATGTTTTGGATTTGACTAATGCCAATGCCCAATGTATTCATAAGATGTCCATTGAACTTCTTAAAGCATTGTTCGAACAGCTGCAATATTTTCATCAGTAACAGCAGTTCTGGACGACCTTCACGACATTCAGTCACTAAGAAAGAACAATCTCTTCTGAATTCACTATACTAATTATAAATTGTTGCCTTAGATGAGGCTTCTTCGTCAAAGGCATTTCTAAGCTGATCTTCACATTTTAGGCGTTAATAACCATTTAAAATCGTAAAAGTTCATAGTGCAGAAATGTTCTCTTGTCAGATTTATATCTCATCGAACGCAACATTTTTAAATGATGACTATTTCATACATAGAAGCGTTAAATTATCATATGCGAATTATCACATGTTATTTATTTTGTACACATTATCACTAGGTCATTCTTTTGTTTAATCAGTGTCGCCAGCTGTATCCCATAAATCGCTAAAAACAATTTATTACACTTCAATTTGACAACTCTGTTTTTAACATTTCTCTTTCAATAATTAATGTACAGTTTACCACAGCAAAGAAAGTCCGCGAGGAATGAGGTGCGGGAGGAAATTGCCGAATACACACGGGTCCGACACTCTGCCTCACCCTCCTTGTTTATGACACTAGGGCAATTCTTTTGATAGCTTTACTGTTGTGTAGCCTACTTCCTCTGTCGTACACGCTCGTTGTCCTTGTCGCACTGTTACCAAACAGATAAGGGCAGCAAATTGCTGTCAGGAACCTTCTTTCCATTGGCAAACAGTGTATTTTCTAAAGAAAGGTTATTTGCTAACATTAAAAACAAAGCGAGATTCAATTGAGATTATAAACTGGTTTTCTATTATAACAAGAGAAGATCGAAATCCAGGTAATTCTTGGGGTGTGTTTTCCTCAGTTGACAGTGCCGAGTAAGTCTATTTACCCAATCGAAAATAATATGTTTAGGTTATTTTTTTATAGAATTTAAATTTTGTGATCAAATCTTTGCGATGTAGAATTTATGCCCATATTTTATTTATGGAATAGCCCAGATAAATATTCGACGGTCTGAACTTCCCAGATTAGGTCAGACCATGGAATGATATAGTTGCGATAATTAACAAACTATTAAAACAAATGGACCAAACTACACACCAATCAACGCGCAAAACATTAGGAAGTGGCTGTCAAATATAAACAAATTACATTTGCGTTTAGAAACGTGGCATTATAAAAATTTGCAGTGTCGCTCTCGTAGAATTAATTAGTAATTTTAATAGCAAGAGCAATTATTCAACAATAAGCATGAATTAAAAATTGTACTTATAACTTTAGTAAGCAATTATATCATTGTAAGCATCCCATTGCTACATTCACATGACTTTTATACCCACTCTTCCATAAACTATTCTTAAAAATGTGTGTGAATAGAATATAATAGAAGAATTCTACTATCTGCTTCGTGTTAATAAACGTTTGTTAGGTATAAGCAAGAAACAGGAGGTTGAAGTGATAGTCAAATCAGAACAAGGGGTCGCTGAATGCTGGTTTGGAAGTCCGCACTCTTTGCATGGCATCAAAACATGAAAGACCTCTGTGGCGTAGGGGTAGTGGGCTGCCTCATTCAAGAAGTCCTCAGTTCGAGTCTCGATTAGGGCGAGTTACCTGTGTCATTTTCCGAGCAATCTTGTTTTGTTTTTTGAGAAAACAAAAAGCAACGAAACAGTTTCTATGTAAAGGGTAGCTTAAGTAAGAGATTCCCTTGAAGATAGTGTCATATCCATGTCAACTTCCTTGAAGATGAACTTAAATACTTATCTGAAATTTTGTTTTTGATTTCATACACTGTTCACAGACAGGCAGACAGACAGAAAGATGTAGGGTAGGACACATGCACCTCCACACACACACACACACACACACACACACACACACACACACACACACACACACACACACACACACACACACACACACACACACAGACACACACACACACACGCACACACACACACACACACACACACACGTCACACCGACGGACATTTTTCTAAAAGTGATATATTTTATTCAATGGGCCCCAAAATATTTCCGATGAAATTTCCATATCGAAGTTTTGGGCGGAATGCTATGCGTAGTAGACAAAGTAATAAACGATAATGGGCGGAGAAAGTGATGTGAATGTAACATATCAAAATATTTTTTTCAATACAGGGTTTGTAAACTTCACGCGATGTGTGATGTAACGCATGTCTTTAAAGTTGCTTTACTACTTTAGTTTACTTTCATACAAAGGATGATTTGAATAAACACAAAATAATCCGTTCCTGAGAATTCACCTGGCTTTACCTCTTAGTGTATATATGTGGATAACCTGAAAGAGCATGTGTACAGTGACACAATTGAGCTGAAATAAAATACGCGTCATTCACTACAAAAACAGTATAAAAATAATTAATTTAGGTCATCATGCATGGCTAAGGAATAAAGTAGAATTATTATTATTATTATTATTATTATTATTATTATTATTATTATTATTATTATTATTATTATTATTATTATTATTATTATTATTATTATTATTATTATTATTATTATTATTATTATTATTATTATTATTATTATTATTATTATTATTATTATTATTATTATTATTATTATTATTATTATTATTATTATTATTATTATTATTATTATTATTATTATTATTATTATTATTATTATTATTATTATTATTATTATTATTATTATTATTATTATTATTATTATTATTATTATTATTATTATTATTATTATTATTATTATTATTGTTGTTGTTGTTGTTGTTATTATTGTTCTTCTTCTTCTTTTTATTATTATTATCATTATTATTATTATTATTATTATTATTATTATTATTATTATTATTATTATTATTATTATTATTATTATTATTATTATTATTATTATTATTATTATTATTATTATAATAATAATAATATAATGTTGATAATCCATATTTCTCAGTTAAGTTTCACGTTCCCTAATTTCGGCATACCTTACTCTGGACCATATTGCGATTTGGTCATTACTTTTAATAACAATATAGCACCTGGTACATTTTAACGATTTACCGACTGAATAAACTTCCAAAGAGCAAAGACGCTTTCGATGACAACAGGAGATACGAAGCCAGGCTTATTGTACTCGTACCTATGCCCCCAAGGGGCACCCCCGGGAGGAAGGATGAGGTGAGAGAGACACTGGGCGGTCAGATCTGGACTAACGGTATACACATTGACATAGCGCTATGCAGCAACAACATAAATTTGTTAAGTGATGAGTCTAAAAATATGATCTGTCTAAGAATTAAAATAATTGACATAGCTACCTAAAATTTCCCAAGTTTGACAACACCTCGAAGTCTTTAGGTCTTCCGGTACCTTGTTAGGAGAACTCCGGGGGAGCCCAGCGCCCTCATATACCCGAATCTCACGGATAAGAAGGGACGGGAAGAGTTCTTGTGCGCATGTCATTCCTGTATCTGACACCTTCACCGACATTTGCGAACCTGAAAGAACCAACAATGAATGAACAATGAATGAAATGATTAATGAAGTGAAATGGAAGGGCAAGAAATTCGGGGCATGTAATTATCCTTCCCAGCATTCACCCAGCGTCCTGGAAAAACTCTCGAAAAAGCCCAGGAAGGTCGTCCACGGGAATCGAGCCTACGACCTCAAAATGCGAGCCTCACACTACCAGGGAGCCATCTCGCTTTGAATAGGTAAACGATAAAACCAATTAGAAAAGAATCTTCCAATTTACAAATTGAATTGATGGTATAATTGTAAAGGCTCTTTCAAGAAGTTTTACTTGCTTGTCACTAATAGAATTAGCAGAAATCTCTAGTCTATTGCGATGTCTTAGAAATTTCACCCCCAGATTGATGTAAATACTACGTCCAACTCCCGCGTCCTTTGGGTTGAAGGAAATATTCTTTGACAAAACTGAAGACGCGAATCTGCTCCCTCCTTGTTTGGACCAACACCGCTGAGCCATGCATAAAAGAAGGTAATGAAATAGCAGACAACTGTGTGATTAATTATCTATCAATAATAGTCTCAGAGGCAAGAATGATTCACACAGCAAAAATGTTGCTAAGACACATGTCATGCTAAGCGTCAACAAAGTAAATTGGTGTGAAATTGCACGGCACCAGGAAAGGAATCTAAGAATATTATTTTAATTTAATAACCTATCCATAAAGAACTGATGATATCATAGAGCAAGGCCAGTGTCATAAACATAGCTGTCATGGCAGTCAAAAGCATCATTGTCTAACGCTTCATCATTGCTTACAATAAAGGCATACATAATGAGTTTTCTAATTTAATTTAATTTTGTTTTAATTTAACAGATAGCAAAAACATCCATTCCGAGTCTAAATTATGCTTTCGGACTCCTCAAAATTTGTGTTTGCTTGCTGTGCATTCCACGAATTAAGCAGAACAATGTAATAACAAGATTCAGGATTTCTGATCTCTACGCTATAAATCCTACAACACATTCTTCTATCTACGTTACGTTATTACGTTTGTCTATTCTTTACAGTTTTCTGAGTATACAGAAGTTCAGAAAATGCATACAGAATCCAACTGGTATTTTATGAGTACATTCGCAGAAAATTCAGGATATACAGTTTATTGGTCATATAAATATCTTACACGTATGACACTGTAGCCAAAACTATTTGGTTTTATTTTAAGAAATAGAAGACTAACGAAGCATTTTCATGTAAAGAGTAGTTAGAAGTGGGAGACTTTTTCTTCTTGAAAATCGTCACCTGGAAAAGTTAAACGATATCTGGATCTAATGTGACATTTTCTATTTTGCCGATTTTTTTTTATTTTGCTTTTGTTTACATACCGACAAAGCTTGTTTAATTCTCAGTGGACTTCAAAACGCGTATTTTGCCGTAGATGGCAGAGAAAGCACAAATGCCTAATTTTGTATTCTACAATCTACATAATTAGTGTCGCTTACCTCATAAATAAACATTCGAGTTAGTGATTTAAAAAAAAAAAGCTATTTCTTAGATTAACGCTGTTATGAGCTGTTTCTTATACTATGTGCAAAACACATCTAAGTTTTGACTTCCTGAGTACACTCGTCAAGCTCATTTAGAAAATTAGTAATTGCCTATTTTCACTATTTGGTCTATTTCGTATCGAAATAATATCTTCATTTAGCGTTCATCTTACAAATATATTACTTTTGACCGCGTTCTTGAGATTGGAGACTCTCTTTATGTACAACATGCAGCTATTGACTTGACTGGAAGGAATTACCGGCTATCACACATTATTCTGGTGACAAAACCAAATGAGTGAAAACGCTATGTAGCCATAATTTTCAAACCTCTTTTGACTATTTCTGCTGTTTTTCTATGGAAGGTAGAGGAGGTACCTACTTCATTGCACTCAAAAATTCTATATCTATATTTCACAGCAAATGCTTATTTCAGGTCTCCTGAATCTCATTTAGAAAAAGTTCCTGCAAGTGTGCATGAAGAGCACAAAATTGGAGAAATACCAAACTTGGTTACTTCTTCCAAGTATGTGACAGGATATTCACGAAATTCCTCTAACTCCAAATTACTCTTTTCAGTGAATAAACATTGCTTTAATTTTTTCTTTTCAAAAACAGCTGTAACGATTATTATTTACATATAGTTTGACATGTTATCATAACATAAGACATTTTTAATTTTCTGTGAATAGTCTGTGAAAGCCCCTTCATTGTGATCGAATTTAATGTGTGCTATTATAGTTGTATTAAAGTTTTGTGTAAGTAGTAGGTAAATAACAAAAGAGAGGCAAGAAATTACTCTAAGAAAATGTAAAACTTACTAAGATATAGTGACACCAGCCACAGCGCAGAACAAAGGACGATCTGGGCCAAGCTATTTCACACCACATACCAGGCGCGGCGCGTATCAAACTCGTTCACGGTCAAGCTTTTCCCCACATCACTCGTGACAACAGGGTTTTTTTTTTCTCCAGATAATTCGAGAAGTGTCCGGCGGCCGGCTTGTTTAAAAAAGTTGGAGAGAGAGATGACTACGCAACCGCCGTTGTAAAAGCTTGCACAGCGCGTGAGAGCAGGCAGTTTTTGAGTGGGTCAGTGTGCTATGAGTGCTAGACAGCTGTGAAACATACGTCGCGTCGAAGTGAAGAAGCTTTAACGAGTGTTGAGTGATTGTATCGTCCGAGTTAGTGTTTGAGACACAGAAAGTGAAGAGAGACAGTGAAAGGAGCGCGTCAAAGCTATCAGAATAAAACAGCTGGGAGTTCTAATATCAATAAATACTTAACGTCAGTAGAAGAGAACTGTGTATTTGTTATAAAAATTTGGAGAAAAAAAATAAAGTGACAGAAAAAGTAATTGTACTTTTCTCATTTTGTCACAGTATGTAAGTTGTGTCAGCTTTTTGTAGCTTTAGCTGCCTTCGAAATATTTGTTTCCGATTCTTTTTTTTTTAAATTTTTTCCCTTCCGTGCTTTGGATAACTATTTGAGTGCTGCACCCCATTTTCTATGTAGCTTTGAGATTGAGGTATGGCAAGGTTTTTATGGACGACTTAGTACCTTGACCAATGAAATCTTGTGTGCCTATGTCCTTGATGGAGCGTCTCCCGGTAGGCAGGGATGAGGTGAGAGGATAGTGTGGCCGGACGGAGGTGAGAAAGGGCTCCTAATGACTATAACTTCAAACTCCCCAGCGGCTCGTACAACCCTGCGGTCTTACCGTGAAATGCAATTTGAAGCGTGGTGAAATGATGGGAGAGGAAATTCGGGCGATTGTGCTTCCAAACATTCGCGTAACGACTCTTCCGACCCCTGGGATCGAACCCACGACTTCCCAAATGTGTAGCTAAGTAGGTATTATTGTTTAATTTGAAATCATTTTTACGAAGAAAATGCATCAAGCATCTATAAGTTAATGTAATAGAAGATTCACTTTTTAATTAATTCTCTAATACATAAGCTATGTAGTGAGTTTGTGACAGGAAGAGAAGTTCTTACGATTGTTGCACGTGAGGTTTTTCTATCTCTCTGTTGCTCGTGCTTTAGAAGCTCCTAGTTTTCTAACTTTTTCTATATTTTCATAGTATTCCTTTAACACAGTACATAACCGCATGTCCATTATTTAATATAGGCACAGCGACTGCGTACTCTTTCCTAGAATTACGTTCATCGAAATTTCCTGTACCTGGATACATAAATCTGATAATCAAATGCAGTATGAGTGAACGGGTAGGTATTCATATCTGTTTGTTCCATCAAGACAGCTGTTTCTACCTGCTGCGTGGGTATGAGCAGTGCAGGTTGAGCTCGCCTCCTCCTCGCCAGCCAAGTAACACATGTGGGAGATTCAGAGAGAACTGGAAGCTGTAGCCAGAGGCTCCATATTTATGTTTCAGAGCCAGCAGGCACTACTTCTATACTCATGCAAAAGTAGCGACTTCCTTCATATCAAATTTTTCCAGATGGCACCCATACTTATTAAATTCCCATGCCCCCAAAATGTTTTTTTTCTTCCAGAACTCCCACAGGTATTTGGGAGTAATGTAGAACAAATGACAGGTCTTCAAAATTCACTATGGTAGTGTAGGTAATTAATTACAGAATAATTAATTATTATGTTTCTAAATCAATAATATAAATTAAAACATAAAAGCAAACATAAAACAATAAATTGTCAATATTAAGATGCTCCAAGTTCAAAGCTTTGACCTGAAGAATAAGACGATAAACAACATTAAATTTTTGGAAATATGTTGAAACAATTTGAATTCAAACTTACGGGAGTGATCCTTGTTAGTTTTAGCATTCACATTTAAATAATATTCTCTTACTAAAATGTGCTAATGTAAATAAAAATAACACATATAACATAAATATAACACCCTGAGTAAACGCAATTTTCATACTGATACAGTTTAACTAAGTATTTAATCGCAGCATTATAGAAATGGAACAAATCTATTCAATAAATTACTAATATTTTACCACATAAATAAATAAATAAATAAATAAATAAATAAATAAATAAATAAATAAATAAATAAATAAATAAATAAATAAATAAATAAATGAATGAATGAATGAATGAATGAATGAATGAATGAATGAATGAATGAATGAATGAGTGAGTGAGTGAGTGAGTGAGTGAGTGAGTGAGTGAGTGAGTGAGTGAGTGAGTGAGTGAGTGAGTGAGTGAGTGATTGAGTGAGTGAGTGAGTGAGTGAGTGAGTGAGTGAATGAATGAATGATGAATGAATGAATGAATGAATGAATGAATGAATGAATGAATGAATGAATGAATGAATGAATAAATAAATAAATAAATAAATAAATAAATAAATAAATAAATAAATAAATAAATAAATAAATAAATAAATAAATAAATAAATAAATAAATAAATAAATAAATAAATAAATAAATAAATAAATAAATAAATAAATAAATAAATAAATAAATAAATAAATAAATAAATAAATAAATAAATAGACAGACAGACAAACAAATAGACAGACAAACGAAAAAAGAAACAAATAAACACATAAATAAGTATACCGGGTGAAGGGTACTGTTTCGAACATACGTTAACCAGGGTTGTGTTAAATATCTGAAGCAATCTATCTTCTTGAGGAATGTATATAAATGGTTTATTATTTCACTAACTGTCGCGCAAACATTGTATAAACAATGCTGTAATTTCAATTCGAATGAATTTAATCACAATTTAATGTTAGCACGACGTTGCCAAATCTTTGTTACAAATTAAACTTCGAATGACATTTTAACATTACATTGTGACTAAATTAATTCGAATTGAGGTACGAGGGCATTACAGTATTGTTCACTCAATGTTTGCGAGACAGTCAAGTAATAAACTGTTTGCATCCATTCGTCAAGAACCTAGATGGCTCCAAATATTTTACACAAATTATTTTTTTCGGTGCAAGGGTTCTTTATTGACAATAGCTGTATTGGACATATTTGTTACACTCATCATATAGAATCCCTGGTTAACGTATGGCCAAAACAGTACCTTCCACCCGGTATAAAATGCACACATGTCACCACCTATATTTGAACATTTTCACCAGGATTTTGAAAAACTTTCTAAGCTAAAGTTGTAATGTATTATTATGGTTTCGTGTTTCATTAACGTTGCAACATTATTGTTGTGTTGCAAAACAAATGCTTACCACAATTATCATATACTGAAACCTTTAAAGAAGTAGAACATAACCCTCCTCTGTACTGTGAGATAGCGTGTCTGCCTCGTATTCAAGATGTCCCGAGTTCAAATATCGGTTAGGGTCAGTTACCCGGATATTTTTTTTTTCAGGGCTTTCGCTTATCCTGAAAGATGAATACCGGGTAATTCTAAGCTCTATGGACCCCTGCTCATTTAAGCATAATTTCGCCCATTTCATTCATCGTCCGATGTGACCTAATCAATTAAAGGCCGTTAAACCTAAAAGAGTCTATTGGGAATATGCTCTAAAGTGGCGCCTTGTATATTTGAAACTTTTCTTCAACACACGATTAAGTATTCTATTTGCTAACCGAAGTCCTGTAAGACGATGGCAAATTTATAGCGATATCTCTATTCACTAATCGATGCACCTGTACACGAAAAGAAAACATTCAAGTTGCATTTATGAGAGAAAGAACTGTGATAAATGGATGAAAAAAGACCATTTCTGCGTGTGCGCGTGTGTTAATAACATTATTTAATTTTCAACGTTAATTATCTATCTACCTGTTCTGATTTGTGGATAAAAGCAAGTAACGGCCAGTTCTAAACTGCAAGAATTGCAGTAGCCTTCTTGGTACACTATTCTCGCCCCCATTTCTGAGCCACCTGTTCCTGCTTTTACCATATTTTCTGTGGTGGAAAAACCTGAATGACTCGAGCATTACAAGAGCTTCCTGAAAATCAGGTGTGTGACACGAACACTAAAAAGTTAAACACCAATATCAATTCAAAGTATTAAGCAAATCAAATCTGTGAATGTATTTCCACATACAGAACTACAAAAGACATCTTGAAAGCTTAATGTAATATAAGTTTTCGTAGTAAGAAAAGAGTAGTAACAACACGTTTTGCCTGTTACTTGAATATATATGTCACAAAGATAGCAAGAGAATTTTAATATTGTTGTCACAATTATTATCTAGTATTCAAATATTGTGTAATATATTCCAGACATGCTTTTACTTGTGGCAGAACTAGAAAACCTCACATATGAACAGCCATCATTACAGGGGGCCATGAAGGCTGTTTCACGGTAACGATAACGAGAACGAGAAAGTTTAAATGCGTGTATTCAAATGGAAGTGTTCACAACCGATAGGAAGCTTTCCCGGACCCCGGAGTGAAGAAGAACACTTGGCCAAGTTTCAGCTTCCTTGGCCCATACTATATTCATACATTAGACTTTTCGCTGTAGAAATTGTTCAAGGCGGCCGTGCCATGAAGTAGCCGTTAGAGGTCTGTATAGTCGCAAGCTAGACAAAATATCATTGATCAGTTAGAAAAAAAAAAAAAAAATGAATTCCCAATACGCAATATCGACCTCTACTTTCTGTCAACAAACTGGTAGATAATACGTCTTCTCGTTCTCGTTTCCGAGCTGTTGTGAAAAAAATGTTGACTGCTGCCTAGTTTTCCGTTACCGTTGCCGTTCTGGTTACCGTTACTGAGCAGTTATGAACCAGTCTACATACATACGTTGTTCCTATAATATATAATTACTTTGTTTAAATTTTCTTGAGTTTCAGGGTGGTTGTAAACTAGACAAGAAAGTGATATAATTATTTATTTCATAGTGCATGATTTAAATAAATTACCTTCTATTTCACTCATGTAACAACTAGCCAATCCGGGATATTTGAACTTGGAACAACCACAGTTGTTTATACCGCCAGTTTTGGCGTTTTTATTTCAAGTCTTCGAATGAAATTGTTTCTAGGCGTCGCTAATTGTGCTATCCACTACATAGTTTTAATCTCAAACTTCATATGCGCAACTGCTAGCAGGAATTACACTATTGGACTATTCGTTCGTAATTGTAAATCTGTATTTCATGTTTGCTAATATCTTATAAGTGCACAGTATAAACATTATATTTGACTTTTACTATTTTATTCATGCTTACACCCACTCAAACTCAAACTCGTTTTATTACATCACGAGTGTCTGGCGTGTTAAAATTTACAGGGGAGAGTAATGATTGTAGTTAAAAAAGCCTGCACTTGCATTATGTCATTATGCATATTGTTACACCAAATATTGGTTTTCTCAACTTAAATTATGCTCATATTGGCTAACTGATAATTTTGTTAGAAACTGAAGTAAGTGTTATTTACACATTTGTGATTGAACTGAGGTTTTTACGAGAAGCAAGATTTTAATAATAAAAAATGGCAAAAAACATTATTACGAAATCAAAATAAAACTATATTGTGAGATTTAAGTTTATGATTCGTAAAGAGCACAATTACATAGCATACACAGCGCGCCTTAAAAAGAGTTCCTGCTTAACACACTGACTTAATTTAAAAAAAAAAAAAAAAAAAAAAAAAAAAAAAAAAAAAAAAAAAAAAAAAACTGTACTTGTCACACTTAAATTGTTTAATTATGCTGAAAGTTCTGTTACGGTTTTAAGTAAAATAAACATAGCAAGTCTCTAAAGCCTATACGAATATGCATAAAAATAATAACATTAATAAGAGAGTGCTTTTATCTGCATACTTGATTTTACGTTTTTCGAACCCATTGTCTTTAGAAAATAATATCGACGCTAGTAAGGAAATCTAATAAATAACTCAGAAATATGCCACTAAATAAATTAAAAGTCATAAAGTTATAAAAGGTAAACGTCCCCTTTTCAGAGACGCCCATGCTACAGTGTAAGGTTTTACCTTTCCAGAAGTCAACAACGAAGCATAATTTCTTTGCACCAACAGTATTGTACATCTATAATAATATGGTTACATGTAAAAATAACTTTTTCAGGCGAGCAGGCCAAAGTATATGACTCAATATAAAAATAGAGAAATTGTAGTAAATTATTTTACTGTTCACCTACGCATTTAAAATTTCTTTTCTTTTACATTGATGATTTTACCGTACTCAGGATGTATTAAACATACCTAAGATTTTTTATATGTGTTCTTTAGGACAGCTTTTTGAGAGCTAATTCATTGTTTGAAGAAACAACTTTTAAAACCAATTGTATTCAAAAAGTAAAAGCTTGGAAATGAGTCATTAAACAACAAATTCGTTCGTTAGTAAAGCAAAATAATATTTAATAAACAGTAGACTTCAAGATATGCAGTGTAAAACCACACCGTGTAAGTTGTAACTGTAAAAAAGAGCCCCATTTGCAGCGTTTCTACCTCCTTATCGGCGATCTGGCTCTCTCAAGCATGAGAGCTGAGACAAACTTACCTCGGTCTTTCTCTATAGCTCTTATGTACGATAGAACCTGCTTTCGATTACTGGATCGCTAAGTAATAACGAAATGGGACAATTCACATTTTCTATAATAAAATATTTAATACATAATTTATTCATACTTTATTAACTGAAATGGAAAATACATAATTCCTTTAATAATACAACATAATGAACAATCGAGTCATAGTTATACTAACTGAAACGGAGAATTTCGCATCTTCTTTATTAAAAATACAATACATAAACCACTTATTGACAGAAATGGAACGTTCCATATGTACTTTCGATGTTAAATATTGCATATAATCTATCCATATTCTATGTAACACGAAAACACTTCATAAGTATAATTATATTTATATGGAACAATCCACATTTTCGTTGATAAAATGATTTACTCTTACTTGTATTAAATAAGAAAGCAGTACATACTTTATAAATATTTATATTAGTTGAAATAGAAAAACCCATACTTTCTAATAATGAAATAGAATAATAACCTATTCATGTTTGGATTGCTAAAATGGACAATCGACATTTCCTTTGATAAAATATAACATAATCTACTCATCACGTTGAAATGGACCAATTCTATGTTTCATTAATAACAAAACAGTGAAGAATGTAAACTAGTTGAAATTGTGACTACGACAGCACTTTCTTCGCGGCGTAACGGAATACGCAGCACGACGCAGCCTCTTCTTCCAATCGATTCACTCACTGGGGAGTCGTACCCAGGACTTCACGAATCCCTTGTAGTAACAGCACTCACTGCATGTCGACACAAATTTGCTCACACAACAGCGCCTTTTCGCACTAATACTTTTCGTATTAGCTAACTAGCTTATATAGCCGTTGGAAATTTCCAAACAGTTACAGAACGTTTCAGACGGCGTAACTTCTAGAAGATTCTGGTTATCTGGCGCTATAGGTTTACGCTTGGCAGACACGTAGCTTATCTGTTTACCGTCCTCCTTTCGATAACTTTTAACCATTTATATTAATTAAAATGCAATAATCCAACTGGGTTTTGTTAACAACATAACAGAGTCTACGTGTTACTGAAATGGACCAATCCACGTTCCCTTTACTAATAAAACAAACATGTGTTTATATTAATTGAAAATGAACAATCCAAGCTTTCTTTAGTTACAAAACAATGCAAACAGGGATAAGTTAACATATGAAAACGGATGTTAAACCTCAACGAGAAAATGAACATGAGGAAATTCGCATATTTTGTTCCTGATTGGGATTAGGCAGGCTAGTGAGAGATGGAGGGGGCAAGCCCATGCTTGGTCGGGCCAGACGCGCTGGAGCCGGCGAAAAGAGGGGGAGGAAGGGCAACTCCACGGCGTCCCGTCCCGTCCCGTCCCGTCCATCCCGGCCCGACCGACTGTTCTTGCTAGTCTTGTGGTGTTCGTGTTTAGTGCAACAGGTCCCAAGCATCGGATTCTTCACATTCCCAGGGTGAGTTAATATTCTTTATCAAAATTAATATTTACTTTCACTGCACACTACTCAATATTAAGTGTTGCTATTTAACGCTGTACTAGCTTTGTAACTTGTGCATGGACCTGCAGAGAATTTTCATTTCTTGCTTCACTGAAGCAAAAAAAACTAGATGGCAAGCCAAACATTTATATAGCGTTACCCAGAGCTTTTAATTATTACAAGATAACGGTGCAAAACAACGCAGCTCAGAAAACCGAATTCAACCTGTCGTCTACTGGTTATGACATATTAGTTAGCTTAAAAACTTAGGTTGCTAAGTTTAAAGTGGAGTACAACTACAATAGAATGGATATTATTAAGAATACGAAATCGCTACTACAATAGAAATAACTTTGTTATTAATAACCTACAGTCTGTTTATGTTGACAGTATTGCAATTGTTTAATATACCCGTGGAACTATTATGCAAAAATATATGGATATATTTATTTTTAATTAATTTATATTAATAAAACATTCCAAAGAAGTTTTTATTATTGTTGTTCTTAATATTTCTGTTTTAAAAGTGTATGCAAAGAGATTAGAATACGTGCACAACACTGAAATACATTAAAGTGTACTAAAAATATCATTATTTCTATTTGTTTAGGTCAGGAGAAACTTCAAGAAAACATTTGATCACGTGCATATGATAACTGTCTATGTCAACCACAGCTAATAAATATAGAAATAAAATGTCAAAAATATGTACATAATCTAGTTTACGTATTTCTATAATGTCTGCTGTTCAAGTTATCATTTTCTGGGAATATTTCCTAGTCTAATATTATATAAGCTATTTGAATGTGTGAAGAAGCACATAAACACAATTTTAGTTTGAAACATTGCGCATGCGCAGTGTGATAACGTATCGCTTGATGCCATATTTGATGTTAACTTTTAACAGTCGATTTTATTTTATAGTGCTACGCCTGAGAATTCTCGGGAACAGTGAAAGGAAACATGCAATAGCAGTAATTATATAATCGCAATATGAAGCATTAAAAGCCGGGCGGCATATGATCGCAGCAGTGCCATGTGTTTTGTAGTTTTGATAAAAGAGATAGTGAATGATATTTGCTGTCCTTCTCCAAGGTTACACATTCTGTTTGTTCAGTAGAGGCTCGTAAAAGAGCTTTCTAATTGAGTGGGGACAACTGTAAGAGATCCTACTTGAGTAGTTCGGTTTGTTGTATTCAGTAATTACACAAGTTCACCGCGCTACACTATTCTTTATGAGGCAAAGAGTGGGGGTGGATGGAAGAAAGAGAGAAATGGTTTCCTCCTCCCACCAGCGCTCCCTTCCCCTCCCTAACATCGTCACGTATTCTATTTCGTTTTCAGTAATAAAGAAATCCTTTACTGCAAGCTCTGCATCCAGAAAATGGATGTCGTTTATAGCAAAGGATACGTTTATTACTTTTAATTTTTGTTCTTTACATTTTGGCTTTCATACATCCTCATGATGAAATAAAAAAGGACCTATTCGAATTTAGGTAAAGAATAGCCACATATATTACCATTCTTTATTTACCTAATTTTATTCAAATTGCTGCAGATTCATTGTTATTCTAGCTGAAAAGAATATATTTGAATGCACAATAAATAAAAGCAAGTTTAAAAACTTAGATGTGAGCGACAGCAAGAGAAAGAGAGAAAGAGAGAGAGAGAGATGTGTGTGTGTGTGTGTGTGTGTGTGTGTGTGTGTGTGTGTGTGTGTGTGTGTGTGTGAACAGCATAACTTAATATACTTTTAATAAATTATCATACACGAATTATCACCTGGTCATTCCTTTACTCTGTACAAATTATCACTAGGTCATTCTTCTGTTTAGTCCGTGCACAACTGTATTCCATACATCGCTGAAAAACGATTTATTTTACATCACAATCGCTTAACAATAGATGTAGCACTCCATTTCAGTTTGACAACTGTGTTTTTAACAATTGTACTTTTAATAATTAATGTATTTTTCTAGGAGAAAGGTTATTTGTTAATATTAAAAGTAAAGTGAGATTTACTTGAGATTATAAACTGGTTTTCTGGTACAACAAGAGAAGATCGAAATACATGTAATTCTTGGGTTTCGTTTTCCTCAGTTGGCAGTGCTGAGTAAATTGAACTTCACTAACCCAAATTAATATATTCTAGGTTACTTTTTATAGAATTTAACATTTTGTGGTGAAATCTTTCCGATATTGTATTTAAAATATATTTTATTTATGAAACAGCCCAGATAAATAACATTGAACAGCCTGACCTTCCCAGATAAATTATTATTATTATTATTATTATTATTATTATTATTATTATTATTATTATTATTATTATTATTATTATTATTATTATTATTATTATTATTATTATTATTATTATTATTATTATTATTATTATTATTATTATTATTATTATTATTATTATTATTATTATTATTATTATTATTATTATTATTATTATTATTATTATTATTATTATTATTATTATTATTATTATTATTATTATTATTATTATTATTATTATTATTATTATTATTATTATTATTATTATTATTATTATTATTATTATTATTATTATTATTATTATTATTATTATTATTATTATTATTATTAAATCAACCATCTCTGAAGTAATGACTGCTTTGTGTTTGAATTTTTTAATGCTGAAATCCATTTTGGTTGTGGGACAACCTTCATTTTTCTTGTCTTTTATTAACTTATGGCCAATAGAAACCGACTTGAGATATCAATAGTTGACTGTTGTCTATCTCCTGTATGTAGTTATATATTATTTTACTGAAATACATGTATCTATGACGATGTTTGTGGCAACAAATTTCCATGGAAGCCGCAGTGCAGTTAGTAGGATGTTTTATGGATTGGTGAAGCAATGCATGAATCTCAGTTTCTTCCATTGTTTCGTTTTTTGGTTTTCCTCTTCGTCTCCGCATATGAACCATTTAGCTTAATTTTGTGTGTCGTTTGATGACTTCTATTTCGAACTTTTCATTTCTAGTGCTGTATCTTTTACAAGCAGTTTCTTTATCCAGTGATACAATCTACTCTCGTATCATTGTTACGTCGATAACCTATTTTTCTCATATCCGAATCGTTATCTTTGTTGACATATTTTATTTTTTCATCTTCAGAGTACCAGTATATGAAATGGTGCTAAATAGATGACACTGGCGCAGAAGTAGCCTTTCATTCCATCGTTAAGTGCCGCTTGCTTTGTGGGAAAATAAGGTATGGGCCAGTATAGTGATGAATGTCGCATTGCTAAAAGAAGATATACTGCTTCTGGGGGATCGTCTTCATCCACGTATATTCCTCTCCTGGATACATTCTTGCAAAAGAGTGTCATTTCAGTACGTCATGCCAAAATTCCCGGACAGAACAGGTCCAAGGGAGAGTACACAATTAAACTTGTTAACCACCCCAAGGCTTTCCTATTTTTCACTATTCTACAAGGATTGTTGTACGCAGTCTGGAATGTTATTCTTTCTATGGAATTTAATGACCAAATTTCTGATGGTGCTCTAACTTCCTCTTTCAAGTGAATCACGGTATACCAACAGGAAACTGTCCAATACCAATCCTCCTACGCCCGAGTACAGGTTGGGATACTTTGGCTCAACCGTAATCACACCAAGGGTTCTCAATCGTGTTTCCAGAGCCGATTAACTGGTTAACAGAGAAATTTGCCACTTAAGCTCTCGTATGCGAGTGACGGAATTCAGGTTTCATAGAATGCGAAAATGCTTCTAATTTTGTGGAGGGAAAAGAGAAAGGTGACCATTTTATACCTTTTTCTTTTATAAAATATCTTATTTATTTCTGTTGCATTTCAATATAATATTTTCTTTTACTTGAAGCATTTTATTTGCAGAGCTATCAGTCACAGACAGGCTCAAAGCAAAAATATGTACTGAAAAGTATTATAAATGTACATATTAAACAAAACTTACAAGTGCATTGCTTTGAGATTAAGCAGAGTATTTCACTAACGTCGGATTATCACCTTGTGCGTGGTATTATCGCTTTGTTTATATCAACTCCTCCTTTTCTTACTTTTCTGAAAATCTGAAGTATCCAGATGCAGTAAAAACAATTAGTGGACCATTCAAAAATGGTACACACAATATTTGACGAATATTCTAGTGAGTGAGTGAGTGAGTGAGTGAGTGAGTGAGTGAGTGAGTGAGTGAGTGAGTGAGTGAGTGAATGAGTGAGTGAATGAGATTTAAGGGCCCGTCGACAACGAGGTCAGTTGGGCGCGTCTAGGGAGGATATTAATATTTTAATTGAAAAGGCGAATTCAAACAAGTGTAATTTTAAGTAATTTTAATGAATAGCCTGCTAGAGCAAATTCGTTCATTTATATTCACCATACGTGTAATTCCTCATTTCTCTGGATTAAACGCTAAAATGATTGTTGTTTACTGTAGTGTCAATTATGAAAATAAATCTTAATTAAAATGTATGAACGTTGTTGTAAATTGTTGACTTTTAAATCACTATTAATATTAAACAGTATTAAATAAATGGATTAATTATTTCGCGAAATACTCAAAATAACTACCACCCGAGATTTTCAAATTTGATATAATTTTTCTGGCACTTTGCACTTGCAAAATTATCGCCATATGAAACCCTCTCGTGGATTACTACGGCTACATATTTCAACGAAATGATTTAATAAATGCAGTAGGTATATACGTATAAGTAGGTGGGCAGGTGCATATTATGTATAACATGGAACATTTATACACAGTAAGACAGGCATGTCGAACATCACTCCCAGGGTGTGAAGAGAGGAGTGCACCCCTCCTTAACTGCAGTAGCACGCGCCTGTAGAACCGGTTTTCGCTTTGTTTTTCTCCCTCTTGAAGGGAGGGAAAATAGGGGAATATTTTCACACTTGGCGAGTGCTGTTTGACATGCCTGCAGTAAGATAAAATATCCTAGTTTTACCGTGGAACAGCTGTAGTGGAAGCAAACTCTCAGTTAAATGCCTCCGTGTGCTTGTAATGAGCGCTGAGAGTGCAAATCCAGGATACGTTACACCCCCCTTGTGTGACTAGTGGAACTCTCCTTATCCCGGGGCTCTAATGACCTAGCTGTCGATGGGCCCTTAAACCCTAATCACTGACTCACTCCTTATCCTGCAAAGAATGAAGAGCTGGTTAGCTTTAGTGCTCAGACTCTCAGTTCATTTATGTATTAATTCATTGGAAACTTAATCATGGTTAGTGGTGAAATAAAAAGGGAAAAATGAGAAAGAAGAATTAAAGCAGCCATGTTCTGGGATTCTGGGACGATGGCACGTACACAGGCAGTTACATTCGAGAGGCCACGAAATGAATCAGAGCTAGAGCAGCAAACAAAACTTCGTTTCCGTGCCGTTGTTCCAACCAAAATGAAAATAAACTGTTGTGTGATCGACAAACTCAACGTAAGAAGCTTTCGAATATTAACATTTCTGGAAAAACCAATATGTAATTAAAGCAGATCCTCCATAGCCCGCACTCAGCATTACGACGAACATTAAAAAATGTATAAAGCAGTTCAACATCGAAGTTTATGAAAGTAACTACTGGCTATGTTGTAATGCTTGAAACAGATGTTTTGTATATCTTTTTTCGAAGATTATGAAGATTTAAATAACAATTATAAGGCATCCATAAAACACAGGTATTATTGTAATCATATAATATGCGAAAAATAGCTAAAAATATTTGGAATCACTTATTGAGTAATCAGTATGAGCCCACATTTGAACAGCATGACAATGAAGTGGAAAAGAACAGAGCCGTGCTTTCTCATTTTGTACGTAGGTATGGTTTCTAGGAAAATAGGCACTTGCTTTCATGGTCACAATGAGAATGAAGCATCTTCAATCTGAATATTTAAATGAATTAGCATTATACGATGCCTCTCTGAAGGAACACTTGCAAAATATCGATTGTTTCTCGTGCAACATCACCTGACACTCAGAATGACTTAATTCAAGTGTGAGTACCGTCATGACATAATAGAATTAAGACATTTCTGATGCCCTCTTTGATTAATGAATATTAGATGAAACTCCTGGCATTAATAGTGAAGAACAAGTCTGTAGCTTTCGCTATATAAATGTAGACGGAAATATTGAAGAGAGATTTATTTGATTTAATGTAAGTTCTGAAAGAAAAGCAGATTCTCTTTTGGATCATGCTCACAGTATTATCGAACATTTCTTTCAGACAACGATAAAAATAATAATGATGAAAATTCCGAAGGGTAATTATGTATAGGTTGTCATTTTTAACGACTTTTACAATATTTGTTTGGTTACATACCCGAGTCTGATATTCAAATTACGCCACTGCTTTCCTTTCCATGTATTTATTACATTTGCTTTTAATCAGATTTAATTCACCAGAAGTTTCTGATAAAGAGAGATACATATTGCAATTCCATATCTCATATTTAAGTACCATCTTTTCTAATAGCATCACAATCAGGGTATAAAGGTAATAATTACTGAATGAATGTTTATACAAATTAGTACTAATGATCATTTCTGCCGAGAATTTAAGTTCATTTAACCTGTTACATCATATCAACCGATGAATTAAATGGGTGAAGTGATGCTCAAATGAGTCCGCGGTCCGTAGAGGTTATACTTATCCGATATCCATCTGTCAGAATAAGCAAATACTCTGGAAAAAACTCACTCTAATCGAGATTTGGACTTAGGACCTCTTAAATATGAGAGGCACGCTACTCTACACTACAGAGGTGGGCTATAGCTTTTGATACCCCATATATAAGAAAGTTTTGTTGCATTTTCTATGTACATTGCAATCGAGTTCATTGCTAATGTAGGATAAGTAACTCGTACCTATATAAACAAAGAAAATTGTTTCCAGTACAATATAGAAACTGATACCTATAGTGACATTTGTAATTAACTGTAAGACACTCTTTCTGCACGGTTTGTGACAGTACGTATTTGTAAAATGTTTAAATTGTTAACCTGGAAGTGGGAAAATGTTATGTTCACCAGTTTTGTTCCAGATTTAGTTGAATGCTAATGTCAGAGATTTCTGTTTTTTATACAATCCGTGAACTCTTTATATTGTTAAATGACTAAGGAGCAAAAGTGAAGACAAAAATGATCAAAATGGCACGTACTCTTATTTATCCAGGATTATACAACTATTCAAATGTTCTTTTACTTCTAAAATTTCTAAAAATCGCAACAGTGTAGGATATAAAGTTGATACTGAAGCTTTTCAAATACGTTTAAAGGGGTAACAGGCAGGATTCACCACAAAACATTATTTTAGTCAGCGTAAATTTTACAAACAATATAGAGGAAGTAAATGTTATTAATTTAATCGTCATTCAAGGTTTAAAAAACCTCTCCGGCAGAGAGATTTTGTAAATCAATTATCTATCAAGGCAGTTTTCTAACCACAAGGTAAATAACTAAAAGGATTTTGTCGTAGTTTCCCCGGGTTGATAGGCGAATGTTGGGGTGGTTTCTCTTCTGCATCGAGTTTCTTATCCCTTCTTTCTCCTCATTTCGTGTTCCTTTGACGGTCTGGATTGGTTAGTCGTTGGCCTACTGATCTCGAGGGTGTGTGTTCAAATGTGACCCAGAACAATGTCTTTTAAGTGTGCTTACCAGTAAAAGCGACAGTTCCATGCCGATAGGTTTACTGGCATCTAAAGGAACTGCTGCCGGGCGACATTCCGGAACATCGGTGGCACTGATATGATCCTGGCTATTGACAGTCGTTAACCCCCCCCCCCCCCCCCCCGTTACCCCTTTTCCTCTTTCATGATTCATATGGAGTCGAGGCTATGCAGTGCCAGGTGATCAGATACTTGCTTAAGAGAAACTTCTCGAGTCACCTAAGATGGATAAATTCTCCTCGAGAATTGCGCCAGAGGGAAGCCTTATTTAAGTAGCTTGGTGATGTGATCGAGTCTTCAAGCTTGCAATCGTTAGGGACGCTCCTCCGTGTAATCTGTCTGCTTGCGGTTTATGACATCCTGTTGTTAAATTTATAACTCATCGAGTATCACACACTCGGATTGAAATTGGGATTAACGACGTGTTATTAGAACAAATATACATCTTATTTCTGGGCCTTCATGAAAACAAATATTTAGATTGGAAAGCTCACGCTAAGTATATCTTACCCAAAGACAGTTCTGCGTCTTATGCTATCCGAGCACTGGCAATTGTGATTACTATAGACGCACTTAAATTAGTTTACTATGCATGTTTCAACTCTATAATGGAATATGGAATTATATTTTGGAGCAATTCAGTAGAGGGTAAACGAATGTTGCCCATACAACAGTATTATTTCCAAAACCCATAGCAGACGCTCATGCAAAAATATTTTTAGAAGACTGAAGATATTAATCTTACGTTGTATGTATATATTCTAGATCCTAAAATTCTTTATATGCAGTCGATCCACATTTATAAAAAACAATGAAATTCAAGAGATAAGCACTAGATAAAAAGGCAACATCCACCATCCCAGTGTAAAACTTTATTGCTTCCAGAAAGGTGTGTAGTACGAAACCATACAAATATTTAATGATTTTTCTAATTATCTTAAGGAAAAAGTTGACAATTTCAATGCTTTTATAATTGCTGCTAAATAGTACTTATGCTCAAAATAATTTTATTCTTTACAAGATTATCTGAATGACAGTTATCCTATTAATGCCTATGCAGCTTTGTAAGTAGTTTCCAGCTGATAAATCATTGTTAATTACATTTCATGCCTGTTCGAAAACTACTTAAATTTATATTATTGAACAACTAACAAAAGATGCCATTCATTGCTAATTATATAACTAAATTGATCGTGCCAGGAAAATTCTAGTAACAGTTTAAAAAAAGTTCAATTTGTATTTGTAAATATACATTATGTTAGTCTTATAACTGCGGAGAAGATTTGATTGTATTTCTCAATTTTTTGTGCCTCTATATGTGTTTTTATGCTGTACTGTACATTTCCATTGTCATATTCAGTAATCATGGGCCTCAGCCACTTGTGAATTCACTGAAGGCAATCTAATCTACTCTAATCTAATCTTCACCCCATCCGTTCCTCATGGAGGGTGGTAGCCACAAAAGATATGCCTTGGGTCGTGGTGAGCGAGGTATTCCTCTCCGTTACCACGTCATAGCCACAGTCATGCCGTAAAGTTAGCCGTACAGCTGCATGTAATAATAGCAACAAAAGTACTTCGTGTGATCATAATGATTTAAGGGATAGTTAGGTTTTGTTTATTTCTAGCCAAATGTAAGGTTGCATCATGAAATTTCTAATAAAGTAGAAATATGTAACAACAGTTACGAATGATATTGATCATAGGAATCTGAAGATATTTAAATGGAATTACTTGTCTAAAAGGGCCGGAAGAAACCAACTTTGGATGATACTCGCATTGGGAGGCACCTAGAGCAGCTATGATCGGTTGGCATTTCCTTACCTTCCATCGAACACGACGCTACAACCCACGCAAGGTTAAGTAAATGCATTACGTTATAACTTCCTCGTGGCAAAATAATTGACGCACCTCTCATATTAGCTGATGTATATTTGTAGCATACACCGCATTCTCCATCACATGTGATTTATGAGATTATTTTTCCCAGAGAAAAATTAGAAACACTTCCACAACATATCAGATCTTTTGTTTTGGAGGAAAATGAATGAAAAGCAAGCAACTGTGTTAGTTCCTCGGCGTTCTTTCTCATAGACGTTGGTTTGGAAGAAAATATTGTGACGAAGACAACAAAATCCGTCCACTTTTCTATCACTTTATTTTCTTCTAAAACGTTATTACAATACGCAGTTTTCTTCTCGTCGTTGACACAGTCTGCAGTCTTTCGTGCTATCACAACTTAACATTTTTACTTATCGTAACCTTGCTCAGTCCTTTCAGTGTCTTTTTTCACTTTCTCTGACTCTCAGGCACTAACTACGACGTTACAATCATTCGACGCTCGTTAAATCTTTACGACGCACAGCTCTCTCACACTCACTGACACACTGACCGACTCGTATTTGTACCTGTAGCTCTCCGCTCTACTGTTTCCTCGCCCCCTTATATAGAAGGGATGACGTCACACGGACGTTTCTAGACTTCTGCAGACACGCCGGCGATGACATGGACAGATCTTTCTTGAAAGTTTTGGAGAAAGCCGCTTTTGAGTAGCCACTTCAGTGTTGTTAGTCATGCACACACAAACAATTGTACGAGGCAGCATGACCTAGACCAGTTCTTATCGATTCATTTGTCTAGTATCAGTGGTTTAATGGACATAAACAAAACCTGTTTCAGGTTTTAGGTGGTCAGGCGTGTGCCATGATAAGTGTTCCCTTAAATCGGATGGAGACAAAGGCGAAACGAAACCAAGAACAAGATTTTGACTATCCCACAGCCTATATCTCTCTACTGTTCAACCCAAATACTATTTTATTCCTTTCGAGGTAATACTCTTTTGAAGATACCGAGAAATTTAGTAGCAAATCACCAAAAATTGCACCTGTATAGTGCGCAAAATAACTACGAATGTAACACTGCAGTGAACATGAAATCATACGCAAGCTACCACCTTTAAATTATATCGATGAGCTATTATTACTGGATTTAAGAACATCTATTGAAGTTAAGAATACTTAAGGACTAAAACCAACCCAGACAGAATTAACATTACCAGAAAAAAATGTTCTGAGTGTAAAGTTATAGCTTCTGAATACAATTACGTATATTAAGTGCAACATAACACGATACCTATTATTGCTTTAAATGCGGATATCTCTTTCTCTCCTTCTCCTTTGTTAATTTAGTAGACATCCTGCATTTTAGACCCTCTTTTATTTAATCTATGTTAATGGCTATGGAAATATATTAGTAGATTTTATTCTGTAACTGGCTACAGTGGAAAGGAGACAATCTGTCAACTCTGGCTTGAGTATCAACGAACTAGCTTGGGCTGATAACTAACATTAATTTTCTTCTTAGAGAGAGAATGCTCGGACATATATCTCATTAGTATGATGTGCTTGTATTAAAGGTGTACAAGAACACAATAGACGGTTCTGCTAATGTTGTGTTCTCAAGAATACAATATGCGTATTTGATTTAAACAACCCATTTTTCTCTGTGTCTTAAAAGGCATATTCCTCCATCTCTGTATTCACACAAGCGTATTCTTCAAGACATTTGTTTTTTAAGGTCCTGGTGGACGATTTATAAAAGCATAAGATAAATATACTAATGTGCTATGGGGATCTAAAAAGCTAAAGCTACTTAATATTCATCCTAAGATTTAAGCAAAATCCATTATAGACACCTGGTAAATCCAGGATTTAAATCTAAGCCTGCGCATGAGAAACAAAATGCCTAACCTGCACACCACTGCAGCATTTGTTTACTTTTGTGTCTGTGGGGGGGGGGGGGGGGGGAGGGTACAACAAAGTCAGGACAAATACGGTGGTGATACAGGATCTTTAAAATATCAGGGTTCATCGGGGTAAGATGACAGCACCTGTAGAGCCCCTTGTCAGGGTATATCTGCTGTCTTGCAGTTTCACATTGTTGCCTCGCCAAACGTAAACGGAAGAGAACCCTGAATAAAAATAACCTGGTGCTCCAGGTTGAGGGTTGTTACGATGGAACAGTACTACGAAACAAAACCTAAAATACCCAAATTAAAGAATTCAGTCCAGATTAATTCTCGACTACAAAAGGAGGTTAAAGGGCCCTGAATATTAATTTCCGTAACATACAAGAATTACCCACTGAAAGAAATATAACCCTTATAAAGATGACAAATATAAAAGTAAAAGGTTATGTGGTAAGAATATTTTGGGAAATTTGCACATTTTTGGAGTGGTATTGGGATAGGAAAGAGAGCCAAAGATTGAGTGTTAGTAGTAGCAACAAATAGAATTGAAATAGGCATTTAAAAATTATGAATTTGTAAATGAAAGAATTTTGTTGTTAGAATAAATAAGTTATTATAGGAATATAAGTATATTATACTCCAACAAAGGATCAATCTATAATTGAGGAGAAATATTAGGGTATAATAAGAGAAATTTTAGAAGAAATTCCGAAATTTAATAATAATAATAATAATAATAATAATAATAATAATAATAATAATAATAATAATAATAATAATAATAATAATAATAATAATAATAATAATAATAATAATAATAATAATAATAATAATAATAATAATAATAATAATAATAATAATAATAATAATAATAATAATAATAATAATAATAATAATAATAATAATAATAATAATAATAATAATAATAATAATAATAATAATAATAATAATAATAATAATAATAATAATAATAATAATAATAATAATAATAATAATAGTAATAATAATAATAATAGTAATAATAATAATAATAATAATAATAATAATAATAATAATAATAATAATAATAATAATAATAATAATAATAATAATAATAATCACAAATTCAAGAATAGGAAGCGAAAGAGACAGTAAAATAGTTGGACAATTCGAAAAAATGAATTTTTGAACACAAATTCATTAGTACATTTGCACTCATGTGCAGAAGCCAGGAGGAAATAGATCAATACGAGATCAGATGAGCACCACCAAAATGCCTGATATTAAAGTAGAGCCGTGGAGAAAAAAAGAGGCATGTCTGGAACGCGAGGCTGCTATAACGGCAAAGAAAAGCTCCACTAATACAAATAGCTTGCACTTTTCATCAAGTAGGTATGCCTGACTGTCTATCTGTCTGTCTGCCATGTGTGTATGCGCGCGCGCGCGCGCGCGCGTGTGTGTGTGTGTGTGTGTGTGTGTGTGTGAGAGAGAGAGAGAGTCCGTGTTTCAGATATGACTCATTCCTTTTTATCCCTGGGGGTACATCGAGGAGCTGAATGTTGATCGGACCACCACGTGATGAAAGAAATACTATACTTTCAGAAGACAGATGGACTCAACTAGAAGAACTTAAATAAATGTCAAGGAAATTGAAAACTTTCAAAATAATGAATTTAAAATGTGACTTTTGAAAGAGGAAAGCATGCAGGCTTTGCACAGAACAGAATGTTCAATGAAGTACATATTAATTATGAAGGAAATACAGAGGAGCTGTAGAATTATGTCATTCAAACAACTAAAAATGTGTCTTATGAAGTATTCGCAACTTGCAAAGAGAAGTTAAGATTAAATAACTGAATAAGAACTTATGGAAAAAGTATAAGAAAATGCAAAGCATACCTTAATTGGCTGAATCCAAAAATGAAGAGGCCAGAAAATAGTGGAAAACAGCACCTTGTATGCCAAGAAATCAAAGACCAAAAAATGAACAATGAGAAAAGTTATCCGTCGAAGTTAATATACATTTAGGATTTAAAAAGTCAGTATTAGCATAGAAGGTGTTAAAGGGAATGAGAAAGAACAGTGAGAAGAAAGCCAACATAAACTGAATGTCAATAGAAAAATGGGTAGAATATCATGAATAGTTGTTAAACAAACAAAACGAGAGTTTTAATCATAGATGTGTAAATTCCAAAAAGGTGTAAACTACACCTAATGTATTACTTGGAAAGAATGGGAAAGCTATTAGTCCAGAAGATATTCGCAGGCAAATGTTAAAGTATGGAGGACAGAGATTAATGTTCAACTTAAGTTATACAGAAATATTTTACAAGGACAAGAAATTCTGCTGGATAAGAAATTGTAGTAAATCCGGCCTAAGAAAGTCGCTTAAAATCAACCCCGCTAATATTAAAAAACAGCAGTAAAGCAACACTAACATTAAAAAGTTGATCTATTTAGTTTTTTGATTGATCTATTTAGTTTAAACAGACTAAATAAAAATAGTTTAAGTTCTGTGCAGTTGTTCTATAGCATCTCTATTTCCCATACCACATATATGTATAATTGAACACAATATTAGCATCAATCAATATAATATAAAATTAAGTACAAAAATTCCAAGTTAAAATAAGTTACGTTTCTTATAGTAGGATATTAACAAAGTCACATTCTATTTATAAAAATACTAAAATCAAGTATGACGTATCAAAAGATGTATGTAGAATATACTATTACATAACCAAACCATCTTATCAAAATCTGTTTCAAATTATTTTTATTTCTACTGAAAATGCCTAACTTTATGTGACTTGAGGATCGGGTTAAAATTAGTCTTCAACAGCATTAGCGTAGGTTGTTTTACATTGTAATGGAGGAAATGTATGGTGTGCCATTATAAAAATTCAAGAAAAAATTTCACATATAAGTAGGGCCACCATAATATACTGAGGAACGTTTCACAAGTGGTGAAAAACTTAATTGAATAATATGAATATAAACATTTGCAGAAATTATTTTATTGATTATGTCCTTGTGGATACAACGGAATATGAGAATACAGTAGGCTCTGAGTGATAGTCAAATTTTTTAAAGCTTTGATTCCGTTCTCTGCGCAAGGCTATGACATAAACAATCTGATGTGTTGCACTCACAACTAATCATTCTTACAATCTCTTATTCCTATATCTTCTTTCTTGTTAGTTGAGATAAACATTTGTACAAATTATCTTATTGCTTATTTCCTTGTAGGTGGAAGGGGAATGTTAGAATACAGTAGGCTCTGTGCGATAGTCAAATGTTTGAGATTCTGTTGTCTTTGCACACTTAACATATAAAAAAATGAACAACGAAAGTTCTTAGTTTTCCGAAACTCACACACATAATAAGGAATATCTCCGAAATGGTTCACCCTACAAGAACATTTATTGAGACATAAATTGTGTATTTTAGCAAGATCTACATTTTTTTGTATAGTATAATTTGGTCTATCTCTAACGGTTTACCAATTATGCAAAAGTCGTCCAGAGTAAATGCGACTACAGGGGCTATAGCCAGAAAATTCAAGATATACACTTCATTTGTCATCAAAATATCTCAAACATATGACATTTTAATCAAAATCGTTAGAGCTATTTTCAAGAAAATCAAAATTTTCGAAAAATTTTTCATGTAAAGGGTAGTTAAAGGTGGGGCTATTTTCTTCCAAATCTTCTTGTCGCATTCTTGAAAGACATTAAACTTAAATACCAACTTTGGTTTTTAACCAACTTTTCGTTTTTGAGCTATGCTGTGCACAGACTGACAGACTGACACACACAGTCACACACATGGACCTTTTTCTAAAAATGCTTTTTTTTTTTTTTTGATTCAGGGGGGCCTCAAAACATATTTACGGTGAAATCTCGACATTGAATTTTCGGGTGGAGTACAACACTTCCTCTAATTACTATACGCAGTAGAGAAAGTAAAAACAGCAATTAAAGGAAGAAAAATCTGATGTGTTGCACTCACATGACTTTCTCTACCCTTGTACTAACCATTCTAACAAACTCTTATTCCTATATCTCCATGTTAGTTAAGATAAACATTCGTACAAATTATCTTACTGCTTATGTCCTTGTAGGTACAAGGGGAATATTAGAATACAGAAGGCTTTGTGCGACAGTCAAATATTGTTGACCTTTGAGATTCCGTTCTCTTTGCACGATTAACATATAAAAACTGAACAACGTTGTTGCATTTCGCTAAAGTTCTAAGTTTTCCGAAACTCACACACATAACAAGGTATATCTCCGAAATGGTTCACCCTACAAGAAAATTTATTGAGATATAAATTGTGTATTTTAGCAAGATCTACATTTTTTGTATAGTATAATTTGGTCTATCTCTATCGGTTACCAGTTATGCAAAAGTCGTCCAGAGTAAATACGACTACAGGGGCTATAGCCAGAAAGTTCAAGATATACATTTCATTAGTCATAAAAATATCTGAAACATATGACATTTTAATCAAAATCGTTAGAGCCATTTTCAAGAAAATCAAAATTTTCGAAAAATCTTCCATGTAAAGGGTAGTGTAGGGTGGAGCTATTTTCTTCAAAATCTTCGTGTCGCATCCTTGAAAGACATTAAACTTAAATACCAACTTTGGTTTTTAACCGACTTTTCGTTTTTGAGTTATGCTGTCCACAGTCTGACAGACACACAGACAGACACACACACGGGCCTTTTTCTAAAAATGCTTTTTTTTTTTTTTTTTTTTGATTCAGGGGGCTCAAAACATATTTCCGGTGAAATCTCGACATCGAATTTTTGGGTGGAATACAATACTTACCCTACTTACCAGTAGAGAAAGTAAAAACGATTGGTATGATAAATGGGATATTATGGATGAGAAATATTTTAAGTGAAACTACTTAAAGAGCTGATTTATAATTCATATATTACTTTATGGAGCAGAAACATGCACAATGAATAGGCAATCAGAAAGGAAATTGTTAACAGCGGAAATGGATTTTTGCCGGAAGGCTTAATGACGGATAAAACTAGAAACGCAAAATTCAGGAAATAATGAATTACAATAATTGCCTTGGAAGTGATAGAAGAGAGGAGATTAAAATGGTACGGACATGTGAAAATAATGGGAAATGATAAGAATTGTAAGAATGGTCCTAAAACGGAAAGCTGAAAGAAGTAGAAAACGGGAAAGAACAAGAGAACAAGGATGGATAGAATTTAAAGAAGCATGGTGTCTAGAGGACAAACAGACGAAGATACAGAACATTAGAACTTATAACGAAGAAAACAATAATTATGAATAGGTTGTAGGAAAACACTGTATGGGAGAAAAATCCTAAATTTATAAATCTATAACGTCCAAATTAACATGTTTCGGGATTAGTTGATTAGTTTCAGCAGTCTTTTTTAATTTGGTTAACTATTTTCTCCATACAGGCACCTATGCATTTAGAACACACCCATAATATCAAACTCCTGTGCCATATATTATTGTATATACTTCAGTATTTTACAGGAGTAGTGGATTCAATTTTCTAGCCGCTTTTCCACAACTAATGCCCGAGGCATTATGGTTTTATGCCATTTAAACCCTGAAATAAACAATAAAAGCAACGAAACAAGCAAATAAAGAACCAAAGAAAACACACATAGGCAATAAATCTCTTAACAGTACTTTCACGGGCATTTGAATTAAGCATAAAGGCACGGACGACATGTTTAATGATAATAATAATAATAATAATAATAATAATAATAATAATAATAATAATAATAATAATAATAATAATAATAATAATAATAATAATAATAATAATAATAATAATGATGATGATGATGATGATGATGATGATGATGATGATGATGATGGTGGTGGTGGTGGTGGTGGTGGTGGTGGTGGTGGTGGTGGTGGTGGTGGTGGTGGTGGTGGTGAGTGGTGGTGGTGGCGGTGGCGGCGGCGGCGGTGGCGGTGATGGTGGTGATGGTGACGGTGATGGTGATGGTGGTGATGATGATGGTGATGATGGTGATGATGGTGATGGTGGTGAAGGTGATGGTGATGATGATGGTGATGATGGTGATGGTGATGGTGATGATGGTGATGGTGATGATGGTGATGGTGATGATGATAATAATGATAATAATAATAATAATAATAATAATAATAATAATAATAATAATAATAATAATAATAATAATAATAATAATAATAATAATAATAATAATAATAATAATAATAATAATAATAATGATGATGATGATGATGATGATGATGATGATGATGATGATGATGATGATAATGATAATAATAATAATAATAATAATAATAATAATAATAATAATAATAATAATAATAATAATAATAATAATAATAATAATAATAATAATAATAATAATAATAATAATAATAATAATAATAATTACATTTAGTGTATTTCATACCCATTCACTTGAAGATTTTAAAGAAACCAACATTTTATGCACATTTTCAATTTAAGATGCATGAATATTTATTTGCTATCAGAAATGTAGAATTTCAAATACATATTACTATTGCTAATACGTTAAAGTTTGTAATTTAAGGACTTAACTAATAAGGGTGTATTTTATGCCAAGAAGAACAACGATGTTTTTCCCTCCCCCCAATATTTTCGTGCTGCAAAACTTTTCACGAAAGATGGGGTAAAAAGTTGTTTCAGTAGAACTTTAGCTTTTGCTCTAGTTTGTATTATAGTGAGTTGCCTATGGTATTAAATATTTCACTACGCAGTGGCATGTTGAGTACTTGCGCAGCAATGAAAACGCCTGGTAGCACTAGCCACCACCTTCGAAATTACAAAGCGCCTAAAAAGGAATAACGCTTAATCTATCGGAATCACCCAACCATTAAAATGGTGGATCTGTGGGTTGGAAAATGGCTGAGTGAAAAACAACTGACGACTATTACTGCTTTCGTGCCTTCAGAGGTAAGATGAGAATAAAATCCACCTACCGTCAGAAGGTAGCAACTCCCCACCATCACAATGGGCAACTCCTCTGGTTCTCGTTTAAGAACGCTGTAAATCATTACAGACTTGTTAGGTCTTCCTCTACGGAATTGAGGTGTTAGGTCATCCTCCCTAAAATTTCTCATTAGATGTATTCCCAGAACCGAAGCTTTATAGTTACCTAGCTGGACCTCTTTTTATTTAGAAAGAACAGGTACATTCAGGTAGGTTAAGAGTTTTCATAAAAAGTATATTTTCTCAAATTATACTAATTACAGAAGAAAATAGGAGTCCCTTTCCAAATACAAAGAGTGAAGCTAATGGAAATGAAATGTAAGACAGGTTTCTTAATATGTTACAAAATTATAAAATATAATATTAAAACTGTATATCGAGGAGTTGGAGATATGATGAATATAAATGAACGAATTTGCGTTAGTAGGCCATTCATTAAAGGAGGTCTGCTCTATTTAAACCTACTGTTGTTAAAGCTACAGTTTTCAAACTGTGAGTTCATAACCTCTTTCATTACAAAACGTCTGAAACTGATTTCATATACATGACCTGCTCTTTTTCGTATGTATTAATTTCCTCTCTTCAATTAAAATGTCAATGTCCTCACTATTCGCAAATCTTTCGTCTGCCATTTTTGCTAATTGTTTTTACTGCGCATGGACACTTCAGATGTTTAGAAACGCAAGAAAATGTTTAGGTTGACGAAACCGTAAGGAGGAGATGATATAAGCGAAGCGATAGTACCGCGACCAAAAGTAGGTGATCCTGCATGAGTGGAATAGTTTAGTATTTTGAATTTTGGAATGCTGTGTGTATAGAAACCCCCCCATTTGGAGAAGTACATTTTTTCAGTAAGTTCTACAATGAAGTTGAAGCACCGTATATGATTAGAACGGTTATTTAAATGCAAAAAGAAGGGAAGGTCACTTAATGTGCACTGGATTTTCAGTTGAATACTAAAGAGTATGAACGAAGAAACATGGATTAAATGCTGGAAAAACAGAATACATGATGCCTAAGTAGCAACATCAAGTGGCGCTGAGAAAAGCACGAATGCTTGGTCGTGCACGTGGGCGTTAAATTGTGCAGTCAAAATATTTCCAACAGCAATGCACTTTATGATTTATTCTCCAAAATACTAATTTGAGCCCTATTGCGAAATTAAACAAATAAAATGAACTTATAAATAATTAAATATATGAATAAATGCCAGAAATAAAAGCAAATAACAGCAGAGGTGCAACATGATTTAGTGAATAATTTTGTCAATAGCTATGAATAATTTATTCTTCAATAAGTAAAGATGTCCTATATTGTAATATGTATCTTCTGATATGTTGTCGATCACACTGGGATATAAGGTGCAATACGTTTCTACTGACTTCAAATACTTGTACATAAAACGGTCAGGTAATTGTAGATGAAACGTTGTAGGTAACTTTTAGATTTAGTAAATTGAGTAAGGATATATTTTGATATGAAACAGTTGTAAGAGATACGATCAAAAACTGAATACACTTGCACGTATGACATCCGATTCAACTTCAGGCAGGCGGAGGCACACATTCGCATATTTTAAGTGTTGCTTTTAACAAAGGTAGATGAGAAGGCCTTGCAATGCACAAAGAACGCTCTCTCGGCCTGCCAGTTGAGCAGTAAATTAGTTTCACGCTGAGATGAAGACATCTCATAGCATTGCCAAGAGATGCACTAGCTCCCCAGGGAACTTTGAGGAAAGTCTAATGGTTCTCTCATTGCGAACTACTTTGTGCCATTCGTTGACAAGGGCGCACAAGTAAGGCTCTTTTGAGCAATCACTGTTGAAAAATAGGATATGTAGCTGCTAAAGTTTATGTTTAAACTCAGAATCATCCACGGTATTGACGCAAGGCTTTTCAAGAAAACTTCACTACTCATACTATCAATATTTTGTCGTTTTTATAATCTAAAACATTTTAAATAACTGATTAAAATATCATATGTCTGACATGCTAGCACGAGTAATAAAAGGTAGATATACCTAGAGTATTCTATGAATAGCCCGTGAAACCCTTCTTGTTCGAAAATGATTTTGAATAACTAAACCATAAGAAAGACACAAAGTTACAATACAAAAAATGCAAATCCCGCATAGTTTGTGACATTTCCGAGATATTCGTTACTATTAGTTTTGAATTTTCCAATCCGTTATAATACTGTGACACCAGCCGCGGCGCACAACAAAGGACGATCGGGTCAAGCTAACTCACACCTCATACTACGCGCGGCGCGTATCAAAGGCGGTTAAGGTCAAGCTGCCCCACACCACTCACGCGAACAAACATGTGACGACAATCAGAGTGGCAGAGCCAAAAAGCTTTTTCGAGATTATTCAAGATGCATCCGGGATCGGCGTATTTGTAGAAATTCCAGAAAAGGTGAAGTTCGAGAAAGGTTCATGTTGCGTCATCCTCTCTATATAAGGAGGTACGGTGAAGAAAGGAGTCACTTTGAGAAGAAACACCTCTTCTAGAGATGGGAAAACGACGAACGAGGAGAACAACGCCGTCATCGCCAGCTGTAGCCGCAGCTGAGGAACCAGACTTCACCGCTTTGGCTGACCCGTCCAGCCCGACCCCTGCGCAAGACAAAGCCGTTCCAACCGCTGCAGCACCAGTGGAACCCCAGACTCTGCACACTCTCAGTGTTGTGATTATGAACGTTTCTCGCCACCTGCCAACGCAGCTTCTCCTGGGGTATGTTACGAAACTGTGGCCTTCAACCTTGAGGGTCTCACGTATTCGGTCCAGGAGGGGTCCTACATCACTCGTGCGCCTTTTCTTTAGGGAAAACGCTCACTACGATGCAGTGGCCTGGATCTCCTCGGGGAATACCTCAGTATAGAACCAAGCCCCATTGGACTCCACCCTGCCGCCGCCGCTGCCTCTACGGGCACAGCAAGGAAAGATGCACTGCAACAGCTAGGTGTCACTACTGTGGCGCACTATATGTGACTTCTGCCTACACCTAGCACGATCTCTCAAGACGTCTGCGTATCCTGCTGGAGGCAGGGCCATTTCACTGGGCAAGCTTGCTGGCTGATGCGAAAGCAGACATAACTGTCGCAGCCAAGGGCCGTGGTCGAAACCAGCCTGCGTCAGGCCAGCCTGCCGTAGGGCAGTAAAGATCAGAGCCCAACGGCTGTTCCAGACGCACCGAGAACTACGCTTCCTGCGTTTGAAGTCCTCCACGAGCTGGAGGATCTACAGGCAGAGCTAATTTTTTTTTTTTTTTTTTTTTTTTTTTTTTTAAATTAACGTCCTCCAACATTGTGTCATATCGGACGAAGGCAGAGCTAATGAACCTCATCATGAAGATTGCCGCCCTGGAGGAGAGTTGTCCAACTTCAAGAGCGAGCTGTCCGACTACACAGAGAGGATGCAATGCCTCATGCCAACTAAGCTCGATCTAGCTAACACGGCGAAAGCCCTCGAAACGAAGTTAGACGAGCATTTCCTGTTAGACAAGCTCCGAAGGCTCGTCAAGGAGGAGATGGCAGCTCTTCAGACGATGCTGGAGCGACAAGTACCACGTATTATGGGCACACTATAGCACCTCCGGCGCCTCACACTAAGGCAGCAGTAACCCAAACGACCCCTCACAATCCTACACCCACAACTTCCTTTCATTACCAGCTGAATTCCCAAGGGCGTAATCAGGGACTCGGTGATGTTTAAGTTCTTGTACCCACTTTCACCTGTCTTAGGCCCCAGTAGCCGGCCGATATACCTTCTCCTTGAATCATGTGCATTAGCGGTACTGCTACACCTTCCCTCCTGAATTCTCCCTGGTGGAAGTTTTTAAGTGAGTAGTACCTTCGGGTGAAGCTCACACAAGCGGCTGCCCATCCCAGTACAGTCGCCGCTGATCCATAAAAGGATTTTTTCTTCCACTTGGGAAGAAGAAGAAAAAAAAAAAAAAAACACACACACTGGGTTAATAGTTACAGCATGACTCGTCGCAGCAGTCAGTTTTAGTGTGTCAGCTGGGTGTGTACGGTCGTCATGAGAGAATCCGCGTGTCGTGTAGGAAGATAGTAAGTAGTTAATAAATGTCTGGTGACTGCATCGACAGTCAGTTTTGAGACAGAAAGTGAAGTGGCTACACGAAGACATCTGGCGCCACCACCGAGATGAATCTTCAGCACACTTTAGGGATCCAACACTGGGTCGCTGGTTTCGGCACAGCCATCTCCTCCCTTAGTCCCCGGATCTGACATGCAATAGCCTGACTATAGGCTCAGTGTGGATTCTGTTTAACGCAACTGAGTGTAAAATTAACGTTTTATACGAAAATCATAAAATACGAGTATAATGACTATACGAAGCTGTAAAGGGCAGACAAAATCTTATGGCATTCTGATACCTGAGCAATACAGACGACTACTTACTAGCCGATAATGCAAACAGAGGTTAAGTACTAAATCACTATTTCGAATTTACAATCTTTTAGTAAAAATCGCTAGAGAGGGGAAAAATATTAATAAATACTTTCTCATGTAAACAATTGTTCGGTGAGGGCGATTCTGTGAAATCTTCAGTATGAACGTTTAACAGCTAGCCATTTTTTAATCTTTTGTTTATGTTTCACCCCAGCCATAGACAATTAATTTAAAACAAACATTTCAGACAAAATGCGTATTTCAATTTTTGAGTATATTGAAAGTAGCAAATCTCTATTACTTGGTCCACTTATACTTGTATCATTTATATTGATTCTCCCATCACCATATCTAAGATGCTGGGCTCCTTTGAATTTTACAAGAGCTGTTAGGCCCCTCAATGGGTGAAAATAAATGTAACGTTCCCAAATTCTGTCCATGCCTCTTTGTTTCATATAAGTTTCTCAGAGTACGTTCTAACGTGGGCAAATAAACTCGAAACCCTCTTCAGCAAGGTGCTTATGCAATACTTGAATGACCTTAAGGCAAGCGGAGAGCTCATTAATTTTTGAAAACTGGTATTTCACCGCATCATCGCTTCCTTTCTGCTTTAGAGAATTAATGTCATGTCTGCATGTCATTTCTAACACCGCTCGTTCTGCTGCTTTGAAACTCCGCGAATTAATAGAGAATACATTAATATTAGATTAATTAATTAGTTTAAAATGTGTTTATTTTATGCGCACGTCTAACAATTAGACGAATTCTCTGAAACCTGTATATCTACAAAACTAGTCCTCTCATAACTTTCACAATACCGAGCAGGATGGCTCAGCCGTAACGTCTGTGACCCGCATTCGCGAAGTCGCGGGTTCGATTCACGTGGCCGACCTTCCTGATTCATGGATTTTCTTCGGAGGTTTCCCGAGTCGACAAGCGAGTGCTTGGGAGGATTCCCACATCCTCCAAATTTTATGTCCCTCCATTGAGTTACATTAATGCGCTCTGGAAACCTCGTTTCGGAATTGCAAGGCCAGCCTACTGCTTTCCGGGTCCACTATGGGATAGTACAAGCCCGAAGGGGGAGGGGAGCCGGTTTCCAAGTCCCACGTCCCTCTTGGGAGTATGAACCCGAAGGAGAGGGAGAGGAACCGGTCTGAGCCAGCCACCGCCGGGGAGCTTTTAACTAGGAAAAGGCAGGGACCCTGCCCTCTGCTCTGTTGCCCTTAGCAGCGTTTCGGTCGCCCTTCGGAATCATTCGCCTCATGCATTTTCCCTGTCAGACGCATAGGCATAAAAGATGGCCTTTAAGGCGAGGTACCAAATCCCCCTCCGCAAGCTGCCATTGAGTCATTCAGAAGAGTTAGCCAGTGCAGTTAAGTCCTCTTTAAGTCAGGTTGTATAGAAATTGGGATACAATGATTGTATAAAACATTTTAACGGTTTGACTGCTAACGACAGATATATCTAGTAGAGCAGTATTTTCCTTTATGGGATGGAATTAGATTTGTTGTTCTCTCCTGTCTACCAGTGTGCCTTGGAAAGTACTGGTCTGTATTGGCCGGTACATACGGTTCTTTTGATTGGCGGCTAGCAATGTGGTGATGAACAGGTGCACCTTTGAGTGGCCGATTAGCATTGTCGTTATGATTGTGCAGTTTTGATTAGTGGATAGCAGTATCATTATGAAGATACATCACAGTGGCGTATAAGCGCTACATTATGAAAGTTTGGGGTTAAGAAGGAAGCTTATTGCCCCATCACAACTGTCTCTCAGGATTCAGCAGTTCCTGACCCTGGCGTACGTGGAAACTTCTAAATATCAAATGTTTAAATTTAGTTGGAGCCAAACAGTTCTTGAGGAGCTCAGTTTTAGCTGCCGGTGGGTCCATAATCATAAAACCAATGTTTGGTTTTTATTCTTGCACATACCACAGGATCTGCTGTAATTCAAGGCAGGGTACCTCTGCTCATGGCCTTGCACTGTTTTTCAGCAGGTAAAAAATTGGGGAGACCTATGTTAGAGTCCCAAGAACTAAAGATTTACACACATCTAATGAAAACTTTGTTAGATGTGGCAATGACTGTTTGTTGGAAGTAGTCCATTTTACCACCATTCTTTGTATATTCTGCTTTGTTGTTAACATGTGTTTATTTATGAATACTTTTAATAAACTTTATACAATAAAATTTTTCCATCAGTTGAAAACACATGGGCGCCAAATTCACCAAAGTAACTGTGAAGCTCACTTTGCAGTGGGTGACTGAATTTAGGCATCGTAACCAAGTGGTGTTATGTGTGTTTTCAAGCGACAGCCACTTATCATCACCTATTCTTCGAACTGTTGGCCTCCACCAGTTCTTGGACTGTCTCCATAGTAGAGCTGACTTCTCACCCGGGGTTGCTGTGTTCAATTCCCGGCTGGAGAGAGAATTTTCATTTAATTACACTTATTATTATTATTATTATTATTATTATTATTATTATTATTATTATTATTATTATTATTATTATTATTATTATTATTATTATTATTATTATTATTATTATTATTATTATTATTATTATTATTATTATTATTATTATTATTATTATTATTATTATTATTATTATTATTATTATTATTATTATTATTATTATTATTATTATTATTATTATTATTATTATTATTATTATTATTATTATTATTATTATTATTATTATTATTATTATTCCCTACCATTCACTGAGTCTGGAAATATGGATGTAAAGAGTGAATATGTGTGAAAATAATGTGACAAATGACAATACGACAGATCCCACTTCTGACACCATGTGACAATGGCAAGTCCTCTCGTAAGCTTGTAACGTACTTCACTGTTTTTCAGTTCTACTATATGGTCCTACCATATCCGAGTGGTTAGACAATCCGCTTCTCACCAAAGAGGCCGAGGTTCGATCCCACGCAAACGCATGTGGGATTTGTGGTGGACGAAGCGGCGCTGAGGCGGGTTTCCTCCGGGTTCTCTGGCTTCCTCAGCCATCTCATTCCACCGGTGCTCCATCTTCATTCCATGTATCATCAATGTCACTCCCTGTGGTGCCGTATGTAGTAAAAGTGGGCGTTAAACACTACAAAAAAGGTTCTACCATTCGCTGTGTAAAAACAGATGGCTTCGACAATCACGCTCATTAAAACTGTTTCATACAACAAACAACTCCAACGCGACGACATAATGTCTACAATTTTATCTGACAATATCCACGCACGCACGCGTGAAGCGTGCGCGCGCACACACACACACACACACACACATATACACATATTCTCTCGCTCTCACACAACTACTAACAACCGTCTAATTCAGCAGTTAATGACCAGACATGGGGAAACTCTCAGTGGTAATGATCTCTGCGTAAGCATAACTGAACTATGGAACTTTTAAGTCACAGGAGGGAAGGTCGTATGCGAGGTTTTGTAGTCTCTTCCAATGACAAAAGTGGAACTGTGGTATGAAGTGCACGGTGGTTATTGACAGTGATCTTCCTACCTCTTTTGTTTGCATGCCAATCACAACATCCCCGCATTCTACGTTCGATGCGTAGTCAGCGTAACGTCCATGTGAGATTTTCTCCCATGTCTATTAATGACTCATAAAACTGGTTTCTCTCCCCCTCTCGGCTCGCTTATGAACGCCAAAAATGCGTAGCACGGATTTTCTCGGAATACATCTCAAAGAAGCCCGGCAAGTGAATAATTTCCTCGAACAGTCTGGAATAATCTATCTTTGTCCCTGCTCCATTGTTACGTTGCTTGCCGCGCAGTAGTGTGAGGTAGCATGACCTTGATGGCGACTGCCGGTCGGTGTCACACTAAGTTAAGAGAAAGATGGAAAGCTTGAATAACCTAATAACCCCAAAATTTAAACGAGTAAAATCACCATCAAATGCTTCATTCGAAACATCCCAATATGACTATAGTTGTTAAAGGGGACATAGAAATGAATAATACTGAGGAAATCACTTTCAAACGAAGAGAAATGATGAACCCATAACAAATAGCAAACATCACAACACAGGAGATGGCCACATTCCATCGTAAGGAATTTAAAGTATTGTGCATCATCTAGAATTTGAGCGCAATAAATATATTGAAAACGTTTATCTTGATTTTAAAATGCGCAACATTAATATCCCAGCATTGCCAGCGTAACACGTATGTTTTTAAGAGACCTAAACCTTCTCGATATGTTGAAATTCTAGCCGTAATCCTTCTCAGAACTCGTTATAGCGGATGCTAAATACATTCCTTACAGTCACATTCTCGTGTGAGAAACTAGTCAATGTAGATAGTAAAGGTTTAATAACATCACCGCGAGCTGTCATGTGTTGCTGTTCCCGGTTCACCTTTCCCCTCCAGAAAAGGGACGTTTTCTCGTCAGGAGGCCTACAGTAGGTGCAAGTATGGTGTGATAAAGATTCTGAAAGTTTCATTGGAGGCGTATGATCTGACTGCAAGCACCCACACATCTCATCATGACTTGCAAGCACACGGTCAATGTCACCTCTTGCATTTTCTCTGTTGTGACTGACTGTTCCAACCATTCCGGCTTGCTTCCCTTTCGTTCCTTCCTTTTTTGGTTGTTGCTCGTTTTGAGATCGCTTCTGCCATTTATTTTCTCAGCGCCTGCCTGTAACAAAATTCGATAACGTGATTTCAGAGACAATACACTCTTGTAAGTCCATTGAGTCCAAAAGAGGCATATTTTTGGTATTGTAAGTTGGTATTTATGTTCCGTACCTTCAAGGATTCGACACAAAGATTTTGAGGACAAACCTACATCTTAAATTACTCCTTACATGAGGAGGCTTACAATGGGATAGGTATTTCGACTTTTTCTTTCCTCGTTGCTATATATTAGCAGGTGTATAAATGGAAAAGTATATATTTTCATTCTACATCTGTTTTCTTGGCACGGCAGCTATAGCACGGCTGCTGCAATCTCTTTCTCCCTCTGCACAGACCGCTGTGAGGTTGGCACAAGGTCAACTGCCCCAAACCGAAGCCTGTATCTCTCTCCATACGCAGCTCTTCAATTGGTTCCAAAAGATCACATTAGGCTATTTACAGGTGCGGTCAGCGAAAGTGGCGCGATGTGAACAAAGATATGGCTCCCGGTGCGCGTGCTCTAAGAGTGATTCTCACGTCGTCGTTCGACCAGAGCGGACGTGTTTTGCTTGTCACTGGTGGAAAGGACGGAATTTTCAGCCATCCCCCACGGAGCAGGAGATCCCGCAAGAAGGTGGAGTGCGCATGCCGGTGGTGCACAGGCTTCGTACTTCGGGCTAATACATTAGCCAAAGTCTACGTAGGGTAGCTCTATAAGAGGTTTGGAAAGCAAACTTTAGAGCTTACCGAAGACTGCTTTCCTGGAGCGGCAACATCTGTCTCGAGATTGGACTTTGCATTGGAGTGCCTGATTGGTGCTTGTATCAAGCATCGGTACTGGACTCCAATATACTGCGAGCAAGGTCCCGACTAACAAGCAGTAGCGGTTTGTCAACAAGGCTAGAGCCAACACCTTCGGGTGGATATAGGCGCATCCTTTTTGGGTGTTCGGTCCTCTGTTGGCAGCGCTTCTTAGCAACCGCTGCTGAAGGTAAGTGGTCAGCCCGACAATATGTCTACAAAACATAATCCCACTGCTAAAAATAGCAAAACCAGACTCGACAACGAGGACTCAGCAATGCCCAGCACATCTGGCGCAAACAATAACGTCTCCGCAAGCTCACCTCAGGAGACAGTCAACCGGCGACGCCGAAAGCCTATACAAGGTGGAAATGGCAACGCCAAACGTTTGGCATTAACCGGATATACGTCCAACCAAGGCGCTAAACGCGAACCAAATTCACGTTTAGGCCGAACCTCAGAGGTAAACTCTGACAGCTCCCGCGAGGATTCAGATGCGGAATCCAATACTGACGAGACCGTCGTCCAGTCTGAAACGTCCAGGATGGACGAAGACGAGGCAAGCTCCTCTGACATCTCTACTGAGGTGGACGAGGCACAATTTCGAGAGGTGGTCAACCGTCGGAAGAAGCGCCAACAGAACACAACTATCTCGACTGACGAACAAACTGGTGAACCAACTGGTGAACCAACTGAAAAATCAGACAAGCGGCATATTCCGCCTATCATTGTAGACGATTTCAGGGGTATGGTGGGCTTCTTAAAAGAAGTCATGCCAACACTTTCGGGGTCGTGCTCGGTGACGAGGAGGAAAAGCCGCTATGTCTTTCAGACGAACCATGTGAGGGACTATAATACCCTCCTATCTGTCCTTGACAAGAAAAATCTCCCTCACTTTACGTTTGGTCTCGACAAAACTCGAGACATCCGCCGTGTCATCAGAGGTCTTCCATTAGATACGCCCGTGGGCGATATCGAAGAAGAGCTCAAACGCAAAGGCATCACCCCTCGACTGGTAAGGCAACTTACCAAACCGGGCGAGAACGGGGAAGCCAAGAGACCAATTCCTCTTTTCCTGGTTGTGGTGGAGAGGGCGTGTGATCCGGAGATGAAAATCGACGGAGTCACGTCTCTGTGCTACCTCAGGGTGAAGGTGGAAGCTGTGAGGAGCTCTTTTGGGCCCCCACAATGCTACCGGTGTCTTGGCTTCAACCATTCGAGCCATTTCTGCCGCAGAAACCTTAGATGTCTTCGCTGTGGTGATGCGCACCACAAAGAATCCTGCCCTAGACAGATCACAGATGATCCCACCTGCGCAAACTGCAAGGGCAAACATGTGGCCTGCTATGGAGGTTGCCCTGCGAGGAAGAGAGTGATCGCCTCCAGGAGACCACAGATACCTCAAGGTCCAACTCCCCCCAGAGGAGACCAAGTGAGACCTTCCACCTCAAATTACCAGGCCCCTCAACCCCAACTAGCCAACACCCCTAGAGTTTCGCAGGCTCAAACGAACCAGCGCACCTCGGGTAATCCATGGACCCGAGAACAACACCAGCAACCATCACATAACACACATCAGCCCCAAAATAAACCTACCCCACAAACAATCCCAAGGCCGCAGAGGGAGAGAAAACCCCGGAAGCCCAAACGAGCACCCAGAGTGGTCGAAGCGAGGGATGCTTCCACCATCCGACAACATCAGGAGGAGGCTAGAGCCGAGGAGGCTAGAACCGAGGAGACACCAGCACCCCCTCCTTCCACAAACAACACCCCCTCATCCCCTACCTTTCAGCTCACTGACCTGCTCAAATGGGCGCAGCTAGTTTTGCAGACCCATGGGCAGAGGATCTGCGATCTCATCGTGAGATATAGCTCTGCGAGCGACTCAACAGCCAAGACGCTCATTGTAATGGAGGGGCTCGCCCTCCTAACCTCCGTACTTCAAAACACCGAAAATGGCCAGACAAACTAGGCCAAGCACCTCATTTCGGTTCGCGTTTTGGAACGCGTGCGGATTGGCTGGCCAGGCGGGGGAGTTATCCCACTTTGTCCGCACTTATGCCCTAGACGCTATTCTAGTTAGCGAAACCCACCTACGCCCAAATGCTCGCTTCCGTTTACCGGGCTACGTTTGCCACAGAACTGATCGTCAAGGTCGTCCTGGAGGCGGAACGGCGGTGTTCGTAAGGCAAAACGTAGTCCATCGCCCAATCCAGCTCCCACCCCTTCAAACACTAGAGGCCACGGCTATCACCCTGAACCTTGACGGCACAGAGATACTGATAGTCTCAGTATATCACCCTCCACGAAGGCAGTTTGTCCCTAATGACTACCATTCCATCCTAGCCCTTTATCCCAACGTCATCCTAGCTGGGGACTTCAACGCCAAACACCAACGCTGGCACTGTGGTCGAAGGGCGGATGCCCGAGGCAATTCCATCATCCGCCTCATTGACGCGGACCCCGAACTAAGGGTGGAGGGCCCGTGGCAACCCACACATCACCCGCATGGTCTAGGACTACCCTCTGTCATAGACTTTGCGATCATAAAGCATTTCCCATTTCACCTCACACTGACATCAATAAATGCTCTCCAATCAGACCACAACCCAGTACTGGCAGAAATCAATACCCGGATTGCCAGTCACGACAGCTCAAATTACACTCGGGAAACGGACTGGGATGGTGTCCGTAACTGCCTTCGTACCTCCATCCCACCTAACCCCAGAATCAACGACATCCCAACTCTTGAAGCGGCAGTTTCTTCATTCACATCCATTGTGACAAGAACTGCCCAAAACCTGACAATTCGAGCTCCAGCTCCCTTACATCCAGACGTCCTCCCACTTGATATAATCCTCCTTATCCGTCGGTCCTGGGCGGCACGAAGACTCTATCAAAGGCATCGCACACCCCACAACAGAGCCCTATTACGGCGATTGCGCCGACTGGTCGGGGCTCGACTGCGTGAGCACCGAGTGCAAGCGTGGGAGAGCAAGATGGCCAGCCTGGACACTGAAAGTGGAGACGTGTGGAAGATCGCCAGATGCCTTCGAAACCGTCGTGGCCAATACAACTCGCCAATTCAGGGTACCCGAGGCCTGGCATACGAGCCTGAAGCCAAAGCCAACGTGTTCGCTGACTATCTAGAGCGGACCATGTGTCCCAGCGACGACCCCCAGGATTATAGATTCTCAGAACGTACCCGCCAAGAAGTACGTCGATTCTTACGACGTCCGCCGGAGGATGCGGAACGACTACCGGTGATACGTCCCAGCGAAACCCATGGCGCACTAAAACGCCTCAAAATCAAAAAGGCGGCGGGACCTGACGGACTAACTCCCCTCATGCTTCGTCACCTTCCCTTCAACGCCGTGCTCTTCCTAACTAGAGTTTTCAATATGTGCCTTACCCTGGGTCACTTTCCACGCGAGTGGAGAGAGGCTCGGGTGATATGCATCTTGAAGCCTGGGAAAGACCCGGTACACCCCTCCAACTACAGATCCATAAGCCTTCTGTCCATCCTCTCGAAAGTTCTAGAGAGGATGATCCTAACCCGATTATCCCCCCTACTGACAAACATACAAGCCATCCCAGAACATCAGTTCGGCTTTCGACCTGGGCACTCTACACCTCAGCAACTGCTGCGTGTGGTGGAGGCTGCTGCCCTGGGTTTTCAGGAACGCGCATTCACCGCTGCGGTATCTCTGGATGTGGAAAAGGCCTTCTCAACCACCTGGCACACAGGGCTACTTCATAAGCTGATTCACCTGGGGCTACCCACACAACTCATTCACATCCTACACAGTTTCCTCCGACACCGGACCCTCATAGTCACAGTTGCTGGACGAACCTCCAGAATTAGGCCAATAAGAGGCGGAGTCCCCGAGGGCTCTGTTTTGTACCCTACTCTCTTCAGTGTCTACATGGCAGACTTCCCAACTGAACCACAGGTCAATCTAGCGCAATATGCAGATGACGTACTACTATACTGCTCCAACAAAAACATCCACAGAGCCTTCAACCCTATTCAAAGACACCTCCGCCTAGTCCAAGACTGGTGCCGACGATGGAGAATGTCTGTTAATCCAGACAAGAGCCATGCCATCCTGTTTACGAGACGTCCCACACCTGCAGACTGCCCCACCTTCCAACTTCGGGGTCAAAGGATCCAGTGGAGAGACACCATCACCTATTTGGGAGTCAAATTAGACAAAAGTCTAACATTTCGAAGTCATATCAGAGACCTATCAGTGCGGTCGCAGGGGGCTATTGCCTCACTGTACCCTATGCTGAAATCCGAGATGCCAGTCCGCCTGAAACTACACCTATTCAGAGCCCTGATTATCCCCCTCATGCTTTACGCCTGTGAAGTGTGGGGCATGGCAGCGGGTAGTTGGCTTCTGTGGCTCCAGAGGGCGCAGAACAGAGGACTTCGGTCCATCTACTCTGTCCCTTTAACCTTCCCCGTGAGACTACTTCACGAAGCCTCATCTCTTCCATACGTGGAGGATGAAATTAGGCGCCGGGCAGCAAAATTGTACGCCAAATTACCCAACCACCAAAGCGTCCTGGTTAGATCTCTAGGTGATTATGACCCCACAACACGCCGCTTCAGGTCGTACAGGGTTCCCCGTATGGCTTGCGGGTATATCCCATAACAAAGTAGTTTACCCATCAGCAGCAAAAGCTAAACTACAAATAATCCCAACAAAGAGCTATTCGGTTCAAAATTCAACCCACCAACTAAATTCAAAATTTAAAAGATCGAAAGATCTATAACTTGTTTAAAACTCTTTACCTCCACAGAATGCGAACATTGCTGAGTTCTGTGAGTCATCAGCTAAGGGGCAAAATAGCCTCCTTATTATATAAGCCATAATCTAAATTTAAAAACAACACCCTTAACCACCCTTTACCAAAAATTCTACCTGCGGTTAAACCCTGTTGAGGGTAGGTACGCAGAAAAAATATCGTCGGGCTGAACCACAGCCTGCCAGTATGTCGTCGTCGTCGTCGCTCTAAGAGTCGGTTTATTAGAGCAATGTTTTTGCTTCCTCGTTAAATGTTGGTCAAATAGGATTGAGTTTCTAGATGCCTCAATGAGTAATGAATAGGTTGGGCCTGGACTAACCGTTAAACAAATTGCGTTCGAAAATTGAGTTCCTTAGATACTCTGAAAACTGTATCTTTGAGTAAAGTGACATTATACAGTTATGTTTAATCATCAATAATACATGTCTCTGTTATCTTTAGTAGCTTTAGTAACATTGCTTGCTATTTCATTATATAATTTAAAAGTCAGACTAAACACAACATTTAAAAGTAATTTTCCCTGTTTTAAGATATTTAATTTTCGATAGGTCTTAAAATTCAAATGTAGGTATTTATTCTGAAAAGATGCTACGTATTTACATAACTTAAAAGTGAGGCTTTACGAGTGTTAAGGAAGTTAACTCACAAGTATGTGTTTTGCTGCAATGTTAAATATTTAATGCATTTTCACGTGAGCGGTTGAGGTTGCTAAAATGTTACATTTTTATATAACATACATACTATAAAAATCAGCTTGTCATGTAGAAGGCTATCAAAAGGACTTCGATTTGTAATTTAATCCATTTTTTTTAAAAAACAAGTCATTTCACTTTTTTAATGCTAACTAGAAAACTTACATTTATAAATTACCCATTCTCCGCTACGCTTGAAACATCAGCACAAGACACCAGCTCAGCTGTCCACTCTTTGAATCCCGACGAGAAGAATAAGCCGACACCTTGTTTTATTTACATCGAGCCACCTCGGCAAATATAACTGTCTGTAGACGCCATTAAGACCAGACAGTAGTGGGAGTAGAATAGTTCACAGGAAGAGGAGCTTACAGAAACTAGAGTACAACACCACAAATAGTCAGAATGCCTCTTTTTGCTTCTAAAATGACCCTTGGAAGCTATAAGGGGGAGACTCGAAGGTAACCAGATCTGAACGACGATGTGCGCAACCAAGGATGTGGTCCCCAACGATTCCGGATGGGACACATCCCGCCTAGCCATGTCTTAGCCCTGTGCTTCCTCGCTGGCCCAGGAAGCTGGCCCCAGCAGGCTAACCAAATGCCAGTTCACAATCCAGCGATCTGCCAAAACACACCCGAACGCTGTCTCCTGGTCTTTCCACACTGAAATAGATGAAAGGAAATAACGGAATAAGAAATGATGTACAGGAGGTAGAAGATTCCAGTAATCGCATTCGCCTACAACTCGGGGAAACCACGAAAAACCCATGGTCACAGTGCCGGCTCTACTGGGATTGAACCTAATGCAGCCTTAGAAGTTAACGCAAAACCATTTCCCTTGGTGTAATAGCGAGATCTGAACCTGAGTCCCCTTATAAAACACGTAGGAATGCTGTCACATGTCTATAGAGAAGTCCTCTATCCTACATGGTAGGATGTTGTGTAGGGCTCGGAAGTTCATGTCCTAAAACATGCTATTAAAAACCTGAAAATATGCCAATAAATATGCACTGTTTAATTAAAACAATGTCTCTTGGCAGTACACAAGACGAGTTAGTATAAATAATAAATAAACTTACATTATTCCTTAGAGCTTGAGGCAGAAGTAATCCCGCTGCTAGTATTAACTGCTAAATTGCAGTTCACAACCAATACTTTACACAAATTTTGGAGTGTAGAACATCATCTGTTGTCTCGCAAAACATTTTTGTAACGTGAAAAACTTCTCTGCACGTCATAAGATGTATTGAGGAATGTTAAAATGATGTTAACTACTTGCAATGAAGTTATGCTTATTGGTAAGAAAGAAAAATTGGCAGATATAAAACTAAGATCCTCTTTTAACCCAGTGCCTGACAGAATATTTTGTACTGTTTCTATTGATGAAGCATTTTCGAGTCCAATGAATTAGCGTGTTTCCCATCGACTTAACACTGGTGCAGGAGGAAGTTACATGTTATTAGGTGCTGTTGATCTAAGCAATTTAACCCTTTTAGGAGATTTAACAAAAACTATCTTTATACTGGATACTAATCTATCTACCAATGGGACAGAATCACGTATTGTCTCAGCAATGCGATTAAGAGCGTGTGTCAAACAAGTTATATGAATTAAGTTAGGAAAATACCTTTCAGAGTTTGTCCTAATTTTACCATATAAGGACCTGCATCGGTAACAAATAAAGGTAACCCGTCGTATTTGATTCCACATGACCATATATTTTCAAAGAGTCATCACAAACTGGGTCACAGTTACATTGTCAGTGGCCGACAACTAAGTGAGTGTGTGAGTGAGTGGGGTTTAAGGGCCCGTCAACAGCTACGTCATTTGGGTCCCAAGTCGAAAGATAAAAAATGGGAAACTCACAACCCGTTAGGATGCACCGTTAAAACGTTAAAAAGGAAAGGTAGAACAAATAAAAGGTAAAACAGATAAAACATAAAACAGTTAAAATGTAAAACTGACCATAAAACGTTAAGGCGTTAAAATGTTAAAAATAAAAAGATAAAACATACAAGTTAAACGTGTTTGCCAAATCCAATTTGGGCTACAAACCACAGCTACTGAGTCGTTAATCAAAATTGACTGTAGAGTAATACCCGGCCATGGTACTGGTGATCACGAGTGTATCGTGGACTATCAAGGACATGTGTTACAGAAAGTTGAACGGAGGACGTAGCACAGTTAAGCGCCGGGTCACTATGAGCGGGTTAGCATCACCTCTTCCCACCAGGAATCCCTGCAAGAGGTCTGCTAGGGTTGTACGGTGCCCTTGACTGTCGGCAATTGAGTGCCAACTAGCGCTTCCCAAGAATGCTGCTAGACAGCAAATAGATGGCGACAGAAGTAAATTGGTGGAAAACTCCGGGGGGGGGGGGCATGCAGAATTGGCAGCTGCATCCACCTCCTCGTTGCCGGGAATACCCACATCCGCAAGATATGAGTGCCTGTATTTTAAGAATTAATTCCGACAAACTTCTGCAGCGCCTGAATAGCGCTCAGGGAGTCGCAACAGATGATAAAAGGTCCAGGAACTGAATTGCAGAAAAAAGTAGAAAATAGAAGATGGTAAACAGCTCGGCGGTAAACACTTAACTGTTGTGCGGAAGTCGGTACTTGTGAGCCGCACTTTTATACACAAAACTACATCCTGTAATACCCCCACCTGAGATCCATCAGTAAATACCGGAGTGTAAGTCCAGTAACGGCCCATAACTGCGGTGAAAAGTTGGCGCAACACCTTCGCACATCCCGAAAGCTCCAGGTTGAATCGTGCACGCTGAAGTTGCCAGAGAGGATAGCTGTCAAAGGCAGGGAGGCTCAGGGCATGTGCGGTGAGCAGTTCGCGGACTCTAATACCACTCGGACGGGATATCCGCAGATAATGGTAGGCGAGGTCTGGACGCAAAACAAATGTGAAAGGAGGATGACCTGGATGAGCGGCCAACCGTGCTACGTAGGAGCAAGCCAAATACGACTGTCGGACAGACTGGAGGCTCACCAGAATCGACATACAGATATTCGATTCTACTGGTGCGGAAAGCCCCAGTAGCAAGATGAATACCAGTATGATGGACAGTGTCTAAAAGGCGACGTTTAGAGGTGGACGGCGCTCCATAGATAAACTGCCACAGTCGATCACCAACATCACCATACGATCGCCGTTCCAAGATGCTCCAGATAAAACTCGGAGCACTCGAAGCGAATGATCGCAGGAAGCACGAAGATGAATGTGGTGCTTCCAAGTGAGTTTGCCGTCAAGGTGAAGGCCCAAGAACTTGAGGTGCGGAGCAAATGGCAGAGCTGTGTCACGCTAATGAAGATCGGGAGAGGGATGTACACCACGAAGTCCAAAGTGAATACACTGTTTTCGTAGGGGAAAACTGAAAACCGGTGCGAAGCGCCCATTCGGCAATTGATGTTGTGGTTAGCTGTAGTTGACGTTCAATGTGCTCAAGATTATAGGAGCGGTAGTAAATCGCAAAGTCATCAACATATAGTGACATGAGCAGAATTCCATATCGTCATGTAGTGTCGCAGGCCTTCTCCGAGTCAAAGGAGAAACCCGCGAAATGCTGCTTCAGAAGAAAGGCATTTTCGATGTAAGCCTCCATGAGTGTCAAATTGTCGACATTGGAACAATGGTGACAAAAACCGCACTGAACATTGCTCAGCATGTTATTTGTCTCAAGCCACCACCTTAAGCGTTCTAAGGTCTTACAAACGACACTCGTTAGACAAATAGGGCGGTAGCTTGCGGGAAGTATCCAGTGTATCCTGTCTTTGCCTGGTCGAGGAATTAGGATTACTCGCCAGGAAAACGGATAAACCTACTCACGCCAGATACGGTTGTAAATGTCCAGCAGGAAGAAGAGTGCCGCAGGTGGAAGAAGAAGCAGTATTTGTCGGTGGATGTCATAAGGACCAAGAAAAGAGTTCTTTGCGAGAGATAAGGAATGTTTCAGCTCCGCTTCTATAAGCGGTGCGTTGTACGGTTCACTACAGTTACAGTCAAAATCGAGAACTATACGCTTCGAAGATTCCTTGAGAGGTATAAAAGCTCAAGCGTAACTATCTATTTGGCTAGTAGCACCGAACGAAGTTGCAAGGGCGTCGGCGATATCCTATTCGGAGGTATAAATGGTGTCCTGTACGGCAGGATTGGGAATACTAATCGATGACACTTGTACATACTCCGAACAGCAGTCCACACCCGTTGTGCCGAAGTGCGACTGGGAAAGGTAGAGACGGAGGTTTCCCAGGATGTGCCCTGGCATGAGAACGTTTCAGGACAATCAAGTTCTCCTCCGTAGGATGTGAATTGAAAAAACGCGGAGTTCATTTGCGTGCTTTAATAGCCAAACGGCATTCCTCGGTCCACCAAGGCATAGGAACGTGACAGGTATACTGGAACCGCGAGGAATGCTGGAATCCGCTGCGAGCAGGACAGAACAAGTAAAATAATCCACCATGTCATCGATGGTGGTGAAAACATCGTCGGTAAAACCAATGAGGGAACGAAATTTCCCTCGGCCTTGGAAATAATCCAGTGAGGATTATGAGGATTATGAGAATGTTAATGGGGTAATGGTCGCTGCCAAATAGGTTGACCAATCACGAAGCGATACCAGGGCCGGGCTAGAAACATCTAAGGCAGAGTAGGGAAAGGTTATACAAAGGATAGTAAGGTAGGGACACCATTGTTTAATAAAAGTAAGCCTGACATACTGTAAACGTCTGCTAGAAGGCACCCACGAGCATCATCAATGTCGGAGCCTTATAGGGTGTCTTTGGCATTCAGATCGCCTAGAAAGAGAAGCAATTGAGAATCTGTGCCAAAAGAGCCCGAAGAGCGTTCTCGTTTACGACAATGACCGGTGACAGATGGACATTGCATACAGAGAAACAGAGGCTCTGCAGCTGAACACGTGCCGCCACAGCTTGCAGAGGCGTGTTAAGTGGTTAAGTGGCAGAGATGTTATTCACCACCAGAATAGCAACACCACCGCTTTCTCGCCGATCAGCTGCAGAGTCATGTCGCAAGGCCGAAAAACCACGAAGGTGGAGTGCGTGATTGGGCTACAAATTGGTTCCTTGTAGACAGATTGATGGAGAGCGTTGAGAAAGTAGATGGTGTATATCCGGAACACGTGCCCGGAACCCATTAACATTCCACTGGATTATTTTCATGGTACACAAGTGATTATGCGCGGTCTTCATATTTTTCTTTCTCATGTTGGCTGATTTTGGACAGGGGGTGTGAAAGTTCCTGTCCTCTGGAAATTCGTCGGATGTGTGTGAGGCAGAAGACCCCCTACGGCTCGCGGAGCGAGAGCCCGACTTCATAGAGGACGTGCGGCTGTTGGCTCAAACTCTATGTCGGGAACGGCTTCTATAGATAGGATCGCTAGAGTTTGTTGACGGCTTGGAAGCTGTTTGCAGTGGCGGAAGAGGTTTTTGATACAGAGATTTTGCGATACAGTGGCGGGGGGAGGGGGGGTACTGGCAGGCTAGTTTGAGTTGAGGCATTGCAACGTTATCGTGTTGCAAGCCGACAGTAGCAGCAATCACACAAACTGATCCGCTAATTCATTTTGTAAATTTGACAATACGTTATTGTGGGAATGTCCTGCATAAGTCTCACGCAAAGTACTTTCTTCAGGCACAGGTTGTCGAGTGTACTTGACAAGACATTTTTTAATGTCAGATTATTAATGTTCAACAATGTAATATCTATGCTTCTTTCTTTGCCTGTTTACTCTCCCCTTATGTAGGACTTACACCCTCTAGGACTTACAAGCCAGTGTCTATTGGGGAGCAGAATAACCTATGGACCGGAGAGAGTGAAGATCTGGAAGCGGGTGGTCAGCCAAGCACCGGGTATTATAGTGAGCAAGAGGATGATATGAAATGTAGGCGAAACCGATAACTGGAAAGGTGACAATGGAGCAATTGAGTGTCGGGGGAAACCCGAGAACCCGGAGAAAACTCGCCCTGACGCCGCTTCGTCCACCATGAATACTACATGCGAACCTGGGCCGTCTAGGTGGTAGGCGAACGGTCTAACCGCAAGGCGACGCCATGAACAAGGGAATATGATCAACCAAAAATGCTTGGCACAAGTCATAAGAACATTCAGTAACCCTTTTTCCTAAATGCTCTACTAGTCATTTTTGAACAGGTTCGTTTTTGTGAGTTTTCTGGTTAAATTCTCCTGTGTTTATGTGCTGAGCTGCATTTAAAATCTTTTCTCAATCCCTACATTTTTCTCACACGCTCCACAAAACAGTGCCCTATTATCTGTAGATATTAAATCGACCGAAAACTCCTCCTGTAAATTAATTAATCTAGCAGTCAATGTTGGTTTTATTTTCGGCATTTGGAGAACTTTTTAACATTTTATACGCCCAATTTAATTTGGTGGGAACCAGTTCACATCACAGATACGATTCACGAGCAAGATACAACTGCTGGTGGGTAGGCAAGCGACTATCACGCACGTATATGAAAGGATGGAATCTGAGGATTCACTGCATGACATCATGACTCATCATTATTTATCTCTACTTCATGAGTTGCATCATCATGTGTAGTACTATCAATATGAAAAATATTATCCATATGGAAAAATAGTAAAAAATCATAAAGAAATCGTTAAAATATGCAATATAGGGGCCATAATATTGAAATATTACGTATTTATCAAAATCGGGAAAATATGCAGTTCTATACACCATAAAATTATGTCCAAATAACTGAAAATTCCATAATTAGTACATATAATGTAAATAGAATACATTTTTAACCCCTAAGAACAAGGACATACCCATGCATGGACTTCCTAGCCCTAACGACGTGTAAGAAAATTTATAGAGAAAAATTATGTAAAAAACAGTGTAAACTTCAGTCTAGAGATTATTGAAAATTCCTCAGAAGCACGGAAGTACATATGTTGATGCACCTCGCAAAGAAACTAAGTGAGGAAACACTTGACAGTCGAGAACCGGTACTGAACAATAGCGGCGTTGCGCTTCTTTACCGGATGACACTCTTGATTTATAAGCAAGGCTTCATGCGGGTAAACCTCAGAAAAAAGAAGCAACCGTGAAATGCATAGTTTCATTATACTTTATATAAATGAATCATCTTTCATTGGAATTAACCGCATCCAAAGAGTCCTCTAAGTGGTCATTACAATTACCTTGCCTCATTACTTCAAGATGAATTATCGTCACTTAGCAGAATTTCACAATCATTTTGTCCTTTAAGAAAGAAAAGAAAAAAAGAAGAAAAACAAAGAAAGAAAGAATGTTTAAATGTTTGTCTATCTTAACTTTTCCTTCGTATTGCATGTTTTTCCCTAATCTTTTATTTTTTGTTTTGGTAGATGAATACTTGTTAACCTTTTGGCTGCGAGCATGTATTGACATAGGTGAATAACGTAGCAGCGAAAACGACTAGATATATTTAGACACAAAAGCATTAAAGAGGAACAGATGCAAGAAAACTAACCGTGAGATTTAAAATGTATAAGCAAAACGACATTGTTTGGGCAAAGAATCCTACTGCTTTTACTTTCTCTACACGTATAGTAAAGTAGAGGAAGTATTGTATTCCACCCAAAAGCTCGATGTCGAGATTTCACCATAAATATGTTTTGAGGCCCACTGTATCCAAAAAAGCCGTTTTAGAAAAAGGTCCGCGCGCGCGCGTGTGTGTGTATGTGTGTGTGTGTGTGTGTGTGTGGACAGTATAACACGAAAACGAAAAGTCGGTTAAAAACCAAACTTGGTATTTAAGTTTAATGTCTTTCAAGGATACTACACGAAGATGTTGAAGAAAATTTCCCCACCGTAAACTATCCTTTACATAGAAAATTTTTCGAACATTTTTATTTTCTTGAAAATAGCTTTAACGATTTTGATTAAAATGACACATGTTTGAGATATTTTTAGGACAAATGAAATGTCTATCTTGAATTTTCTGGCTATAGCCCATGTAGTCGTATTTACTCTGAATGAATTCTGTATAAATGGTAAACCGTAAGAGATACACCAAATCTTACTGTACAAAAATGTAGATTTCGCTAAAACACAGAATTTATACATGCTAAGTCTTTCACGGCCGACGTTAATCCAATAGATAGTAGTCGTCAGATAATTTATTGACTAGACCACGGCCTACAAACCCGAAAACTGCTATATATTGGATAGAACTTATGTCCAAATAAATTTTTTTTGTAGAGTGAAACATTTCGGAAACACTCCTTGTTATTTGTGTCAGTTTTGGAAAACTTAAAACTTTCAAATGCAACATCGTTGTTCATTTTTTTTTTTTTTTTTTTTTTTTTTTTTTCCCCGTTAACCGTGCAAAGGGAACGGAATCTCAAAGCTTTAAAAGATTTGACTATCGCTCAGAGCCTACTGTATTCTTATATTCCTCTTGCACCTACAAGGAAATAAGGAATAAAATAACTTATGCAGATGTTTATCTCAACTAACACTAAGAACATATAGGAATAAGGGTTTAAGGGTTTGTAAGTATGATTAGTATAAGAGTAGAGAAAATCATCTAAGTGTAGCACATCAGATTCTTTGTACTACAAATGTCAATCACACAAGCATAATGTATCTGCTACTGTAATAATCAGTCATGCTTTGGTTCGTAGTTACTAGGCAACAAAAACTATATTTTATATTCTAACAAAACGCACAAAGCTATCAAAGCATGCAACACAGGTTCAACAAAAAGTAAAATTCACTTTAATGATGGTCAAATATATCTAATTTTTCTTCATGATAATAATTTGCATAAAAACAAATACTTTCTCCCCTAATTCATAGTTACTATAATATGATAACCATTACAATTTGCAATACTTAATGGAGGCACATTTTGTCTATTATCACAACTTTGCCAGTAATTGAACTTTCTCCCCTATGTAGGTATTAGATCAGTAATTTTCTTCTTACACTCCAAACTTTCTTCTAGATATCTTTCTGCAACAGTATTCTATTTCCACCCACTTAAGGTAATAACTTCAACACCGCTGTCTGCGAGGAAAGTAGCAGAATATCTCATACAATTCCCACTGTAATCCTAGCTCAAACACCAGTCTTTCAATTTTGTATAACTACACAAATAAACTACTCATATCTTTTGTGGAACTATTTGGACTTTCTTTTAAAATTATTTCTAGTGAACAGTGAAAAATACCTTCACTTATTTGTACTTCCAATTCACATATAAAACTAGCTACAGAATTGCAGAATATATCAACGTTAGTTAATGTATTGTATGTATCCTTCTCCAAAGCCCACAGTACTCTTTCTCTAAGTATATTGTTACCGCGACAAATGAATGGCATTAAGTATACCAATACAACATATACTAAAATACTCTTAACGTGTGTAGATAAAATATTGTAAACAACACGTTGCAGAATTAGGGTTAGTATCTATAAACTGACTACAACTTTCGTGTTTATCACTTAATTAGCTGCTTTCCGTACCTGCATGGAAGCTACCAATAAGTAAGGGTTGAGTATTAAATTAGAACTCCTGCGTAAAGCGTATCTATACTTTTTACAGATTGGTCTAGAGCTAATTTGCACGTAAAGGGTTGAAAATATGAACTGGAGTCTTGAAGTATCGATGACCTTCGCCAAGATTTACAATCCAAATGCATAAATTAGTGCCCTGTAAGGCCAAGCAGTGTGGTTTTCCCTAAAAAGAGTGTTGAAATCACAAATTTAGAGGTAAAATAAAGAAATATTTTGTTTGTTGACAATGCTGTCAATTATCAGGATTACATCAGCGCCACTGGTATGCCGGAATTCGTCGCAGGTATTCCTTTACATGCCAGTATGCTACTGACATGGGGCTGCCACTTTGAAGCATGCTTAGCCATTGATTTGGGCCGAGTTTGATCCCCGAGCTTGAGATCAGTAGGACATCACCACTCAGGCCGACAATTTAGGGCTACTATATCAGGCCTATGAACTTACAGGAACTAGCTCAGCCCTTGCCCCAAAGGACATTACGAGCTAACTTTGTCTTTGTATCAGGCCAGCTGAACTCACTCCGAAGGCGTGAACAGAGTAGTTCCTCCTTAACTGCAGTAGCTCCTAACACACATTACGTAGAGCTGGTTTCCCCCCGTCTTCCGCTTTTGTGTCCACGAAGGGACGGGACGTAGAGGAATGTCATAATACCTAGTGAGTACTGTTCTCCAGGCCTTTACTGTATGATTGAAAACATTATTGGATAGTATAATATCTAAACGTTTGTCTAGACAGGCAAACGAACATTGATTTGTATATTTGGGGATGAAATTAGGGATTGAAATAAGTGTTGTGGAAGGTTTTGAAAGTTTTAGCGTAGCTTCATTCTCAGCAGTAAAATCAAACTGTAGCCAGTTTTGTCAAACGTAATTCTAAAATACTTAAACGCTTTTGCAATAACAAATTTAGCGAAATAAGAGGGAAATTTGGTGACAAACTCAATATACAACTCCCTCCAATAAAGCAATTTTAAAATAGTTTAAGTCTTCTCGTTATCTGTCATGGGGTTGTAATTATTATAATCTGCCATGTTTGCAAAGAAGTGCCAAAATATATCTTCTGATACGTTCAAATAAACAGGATTGAAATTGGAAGAACGCCTCCAAAAACTTCCAAATTTTAATATTTCTGAAAATATTTTGCAGTCTAGGAGAATTTTCGTCTAGTAGAAGCGTGATTTTCAAACGTAAAACAATTATTAAATCGGTAGAGTGATTTCTGAGAACACCACCCCTCTAAACCCAGACATTTTTCTCTTTGTATAATGTTAACATAGACTGTTCTGTGGACTGGGGGTTAGCGTGCTAGCTTCCAAATCTGGAGGTGCCCGCTTATATTATGGCTGGAGGGTGGGAATTTTTGTGTACCCATGATTTTTCCCCATTCTCCCTAAAGTCTAGGAGTATGAGTGTGTGTATATTTAATTTTTATAAAAAACAACGTAAACATACCAATAGATACACATTGTAAACAAGTGAATACCACTATCATAAGCAACTGCTCCAAAGGCAAGGCTATGTTACGTTAGGTATAGAAAGCGACATATAAAAGAAACACTCACATGACTTTCTTTTCTCTTGAAGTAACTATTCTTACAAACTCTTATTCCTCTTCATTGTGTTAGTCGAGATAAATATTGCAGAAATTATCTTATTGCTAATTTTCTTATAGATGTAAGGGGAATATGGGAATACAGCAGGCTTTGACCGATGCTCAATGTTTTGAAGCTGGTCATTACATGAAGGCTTTGATATGCCTTATCCTTGCACGACCAAGAGATAAAGCAAATAACGACCTTCCATTTGAGAAAAGTTTAAGTGCCATTTTCGAGAAAATCATTATTTTCCAAACATTTTCCATGTAAAGGGTAGTTTAGGGTGAGAGAATTTTCCTTAAAAGTTTCGTGTTGCATCTTTGAAGGATATTACATTTAAATACCAAGTTTGGCTTTTAAACGACTTTTCGTTTGTTATGCGTTTTACAGACAGGAACCTTTTTCTGATTCCTTTTTAATTTAGGGGCCTCAAAATATATGTGGTGAAATCTTGGCATCGCAATTTTGTATCGAATATAGTTCCCCTACTTTCTATACGTTGTAGAGAAAGTTAAAAAAAAATAGATTGGTAGAAAGATATAGATTTCTCTCATATTTTGAGCACAAATTATTGCTTATAAAGTTTTCATTGCAAATGAATTTTCTTACATTTAGTTTTGATAGGTGCATTTTTTTTCATTTTGCAATAAGACATGTTTATCACACATTTAACGTGAATGTTTGCAGTTCTTGTTATAGTTTGTGTAAAGCATTTACATTCCAAAGTGTTTTGCTCTTATTTATTTCACGTGGCAGGAAAGCGTGCACGCAAGACGATGTTGTTGGTGAAGTCATGGCCATACTTGGTCACCAAGCTCCCTGATCTTGCATTGTTCTTGGCTGCTGGTTTAGGCATATTAACATACCCGTGGAACAGCTAAACTTGCACCCGTCCTGTAAATATATGTCGGCGATTTTGATACACTCCCTCGCTTTATATAGCGGTTCTCAAGGTGTGTGTCATCAGGTCTAGAAGTTTCTTCACTATCAACATTTAAAATTCGCAAAGTTAAAGTTGAGAGACTCGAGCTAAACCACTTTGCTTTTACTAATACATTCATATATCCTTCCCTACTCGCCCGTATTTAAATAGAAATGCAACACATATTCTCACAATTATCTCTACACACTTTCCTTTTCTGAAACACAATATTCACACATATTCACACGATTTTCTATACACACTTTTCTTTTAGAAACACAATCACACTTCTTCCTCTACTCCATCTTCTACAAAAACTGTATACATTTGTTTGAAATTGCAACGCAGCTCTTTACATTTACATGGTTATCTTTACTCACATTTCTTTTACGAAACACAATCGCATTTATTTCCCTACCTTCTCTTCTACAAATAAATCATACCGATTTCTATATGATTGAAATAGAAATGCAAGGTCTTACATTCTCACAGCTTTCTCTACTTTATTTTCTTCCTATGGTATTTGGGGATGTTCAACACTGCTTTTGCATAGTGTTTACCGGTTATTTTATTTATTTCTTTTGTGTTCTTTATAGTATACAACGTAAGTTTAAAACTTGTAGGGATAAAATCGTCAAACCATGGACAATGCCGGATATTTCAGCTGGCCAGTAATATATTTGCATATAACTATGTTTATGTGACAATATTGCTTAATTTGAATTATACATTAGCTATTTGATTATAAATATTTACAGACTGTATATTGAATTACCACTTTTTTATATCAGATATGACTCAAAGTTCGTTTACTCAGAATGGAGACATATAAAAATGCCTTGAGAATCTAGTGCCATTCTAAGATATCAGCACTTATTTTACACGGGTATCATGTACGTTTTCTGAATTCTAAAGAGATAGACGAAATTGAGTAGTAAAGCTACAAAACACACATTTTTAGAAGATTTTTTACATAATAGGCTATTTATAGTAATTTTAGAGTTATTCTTGTATATATACCATGTGGCCCACTTCATCCGGTATTGGGGTAAGTAGACAACCCTTCGTGCGTTAAAACAGTTGCAGATCCCAACGGCGCGATTCCTGTGACGCGGACGCCAGTGGCGTGTTGTGCTTATAAGACGAGCGGGAGAGGAATTACCCTGATTTCAACTATCGTGTGCCGTGCGTGATAATAGACAAGAACAGTCTGAACATGTTTCACTTCACTTACAGGAATTTATTTTCCAGGGAATAAACTCATTCCTGTATATTCTGCTATTGTCTAGCATTACGGATTACAGATTGTAAATTGTTGTAACAAAATCCATGCAACAAACATGAGGGCACGTAATGTTTCACTGACATTTCTTTGTTTCTTATTAATGTTATTGTGATATTTTATTATTATTATTATTATTATTATTATTATTATTATTATTATTATTATTATTATTATTATTATTATTATTATTATTATTATTATTATTACTATTATTATTATTATTATTATTATTATTATTATTATTATTATTATTATTATTATTATTATTATTATTATTATTATTATTATTATTATTATTATTATTATTATTATTATAATTATTATTATTGTTATTGTTATTATTATTAATTATTATTATTTCATTTATGGTTATTTTTGTATCGTTATTGTAATTGTATTATATTGCTTATATTATTAACATTAATGTTATTTTATTCTTGCTGGTGTGTTTATTATCATAATTATGTTCATCGCTATCATTTTTACTGTTTTTATTATTATGTTTATAATTATTATCATTAATCATCATCAATCATAATCATATCCATTATCATTATCTTTATTAGTTGTGGTGGTGGGACGTCAGCAGCGGCAGTATAAGCAGTAGTGGTGGTGGCGGCGGTGATAATAGAGAAATAATAATAGTAATAATAAATTAATGAGAATTAAATGATAATGATAAAAGTAATAACAATATGGTAATAACGACAGCAACAATAAAAATATCTAAAAATAATAAAATACAACAGTAACATTAATAAAAACCGAAGAAATGCCAATGAATCATTACGTGCCCTCAAGTTTGCATACATTTTGTTACGGTAATTTACAAACTCTAATCCGTAATGTTAGACAATGGCAGCATATACAGAAATGAGTTTATTCCCTAGAAAATAAATTCCTGTAAGTGAAATAGAAAATATTCAAAGATGTTCTTGTCTATTATCACGTTCTGCACACGATAGGTTGAAGTCTGAATTCCCGTCGCGTTCGCCTTGTCTTATAAGCAGAACACGCCACTGGCGCCTGCGTCACAAGAATCGCGCCGTTGGGATCTGCAACTCTTTTAACGCTGGATGAAGTGGACCACCTGGCATATCAGCCCCCTCCTAATAACGCTTGCTTCTGCAAAATTCAACCAATTTAGTTGAAATTATCAGATTTGTTCAAGACAATCACAACATAAAATTACCTTTCGTCTTCTATGTGCTTAACTTTCTCTAACTTCGCAAAAATAAGTTTTAAAAGACTATGTATGGTCTTATGTGAATCATTAGTGATGAAAATTGGTAAGTTTTAACCTTTAAATGTTATTCCTCGAATGCATTGCGTCAATTCGACGCTGAGTACATTTATGTTAAACTGGAAAGGCCACATAGAAAAGCGAATGAAAGAAATGATGCTCAAATGATCCATATAGCTTAAAGTTAGGCGATGTTCTCCTTTTATGATAAGAGATAACTGTCTAATCCCCAGTAACTCATCGTAAGGGAGATTTGAAGTCGGGTTCCTTTGAATGTGAGGCGAACCTTCTGTCCCAACACTACGGAGATACTTTTCCGGAGTTCACAGAACTTAAAATTCCCAACATTTGTCTTTTCAGGATAAGGGAAAGACCCGAAGAGAAACTTTATGCAATATCCTTGCCCAGAATTAAAATCGGATCATGAGGGTTAAAAGACGTTCACGCTGCCCTCATATCGCATACTAGAAGAATTACTCGTAATTAAAACATCCTTTATAATCTTAATGCTAATGACAGCAGACGCTCTCCTCTTCATTGCCCGTCTAATTACAACGGAATTATACGTATGAAAATTGAAATATAATCATAAATGTAAGAGATACTATTACAAAAACAAATAGTAACGAAAAAGCATTTAAAAAATGCTGTACTTAGACGCACATCTAATTGGGAGTTCAAACTCTGTAAACCAATCTGAGTAAGTTTCTTTTGCAGTTTATCCCCAGTCTTCAGTTAAATTTATGATTGGATATTCAATACCACGAACCAAAGATCCCGGCACTAACAAAGAAAACAAAACTACGTCTATCCCTCCGATATCAAATTGACTACCTTCATGCATGTGCAGAATAGCGATCGCACTTTACAATCAATCCAAAGTATAGAACTAGATTGTGCAGGAGGGCGCCTACCTAACTGAGGACATCTAGTAGCAAGCTACTCAAGCAATTGGTACAGGGGGGTGTCCAAGTAACCAATGCCATCTACATGAACCTAGGGTATCTATCATGATATGAAATAAAATACAGAAGAAAATGTATAAAGCACTAAGTACGAAACTATATTTTAATTAGAAAGATATATTACGATTGAAATAAGGATTTATATACAAAAAGGAAGCGAGAGGGGCATTGGAAGAGGCGTAATACATCAGAAAGTTCAACTAATAATATTATCATCTCTTTTTTAAGTTTTAACCTGAATACATAAACATCAACAGGCTTTTAAATAATGGATATTTTTCATCAGATATTAATTAAACAAACTAGCTCATACGAAGCTTACCATGCATTTTAGTATTTGTTGTCTTAAAACTGCCCAATTTTCCTTCTGCATTTTAACTTAAGGCTTTCTTCATGTACGGGGAGAGCAAAGCAGCTCCGAATGGGATGCGCGGTGTTTTGCCTGTCCACCTTCCCGGCGGTCGTTGCCGTCTACCGCTTATTGGAGCTTTGAGAAACCTTTCTCCGCTAATGGCGCACCATACACCAACTTTTTCGTTTTTCGTTTTGAAGGGGTGCTTCATGAACAATATTAGCTTCTGAGCAATAGGGCCAGTTTTGTTCGAGTCAACAAATACGAATACACATACGAATACAATTTTGCCACCTCTTTTAGAGAATTAAGAGACAGGGAGCATGATTTTGCCTTTTTTACTTTATCTACTAGGTATAGTAGAGGAAGCATTGAATTCTACCCAGAAAGCGATGTCGAGATTTCACTGAAAATATATGTTTTGACGCCACTATGTTTTAATAAAAGAACATGTTTAAAAAAAGATCCGCGCGCGCATGTGTGTATATGTGTGTATGTGTGTATGTGTGTGTATGTGTGTGTGTGTGTGTGTGTGTGTGTGTGTGTGTGTGTGTGTGTGTGTGTGTGTGTGTGTGAAAACGAGCAAGATAATTTCTGCAGATATTTATCTCAACTAACACGGAGAAAGTAGAAAAATAAGAGTTTGTAAGAATGGTTAGGACAAGAGTAGACAAATTCATGTGAGTGCAACACATCAGAGATTTTTTTATATGTTAAGTATGCAGAGAACGGAATTTGAAAGGTTTAAAAGATTTGACTATCGCTCAAAGCCTACTATATTCCCATATTCCTCTTGCACGCACAAGGAAATAAACAATATGATAATTTCTGCAAATCTTTATCTCAACTAATATGAAGGTATCGGAATAAGAGTTTGTAACAATGCTTAGCACAAGAGTACAGAAAGTCATAGGGGCAAACTCTCAATGAGAACAATTTAAACGTGTGTTTTACGACAGAATTGTTAGTAGAGATTTGGAGTCCCCTTGGTATCCCAATCTAATCCTCTAGGATTTCTATCTCTGAGGTAACTTAAAACAAAGTGTACAAGACAAACCCACCCACCTTGGAAGAATTCAAACAAAACATCCGCCGGGAAATTGCCAGCATTTCTCAACGTGAACTACGGCGAGTGATGGATAGTTTCCTAAAGAGGTGCCAAAAATGTATGGACAACAACGGTGGCCAGTTTCATCATCTTCTTTCTTAAAGTTGGTATGTAAAGCCTTTAAAAGCAGTTTTAAAAATGTTGTATGGTTTCTTCCGCGCCTTCTTATGATAGCCAAGGACAAAATCTCGACATCGAATATTTGGGCGGAATACAATACTTCCTCTACCTACTGTACGTAGTAGAGAAAATAAGAATAAGAACAGGTTTATAACTTATTGAGCATAAATCTGGATTTTTAAAATTAAATTACATATATACACGGTGTCACGGTGGTTCTTTAAAAGTACGCAAACATATGAGAAAAATTTAAAATTTGAGACAGTAAATATTATGTATTATCCTTTACCACAATAATGTGTCAATATTGGTTTACATTTCCTATGGTTTTCTTCCAAGGGTAAAATTTTATGAATTTCTCTTCACCTCTCTGTCCCTACATCCCCCTCTCTCTTTCTCTCGCTGTCCCTCCCCCTCTCTTTCACACAGAACAAACACATTATCTATTACTTGTGTGGTGATATGACATAATCTGTCACTTTTGGCCATTTCTATTGTCATGATATACTGGCAAAAATATTTACTCTATTTTCCTGCAGACATAATAGGTTGGCAATAAGTGACATGTAATTTTTCGTAGAAGAGTATTATGTTACCATTCTTATTTTGTTATCTCCAGGAAAGTGTTATGTAAGAATTTGAAACGTAAAGCTGAAAACATACCTGTCTCACATTACCACCCTCTAGTTCGAAGTACTTCACCACGATAAAAAGTATTGCACATAAGCAGTAATATACAACTTGATGCTTATATATTAAAAACTTGGTTTTCATTATCAGTACTATAGTTACATACTTAACCTGTGCCTCAGTCGGTAGACAATCTGTCTGTCCGGTTCGATTGTCGGCTGGAGAGTGGCAATTTTTCTGTAGACAAGATTATTCTCCCCACACTCTGGAAGTATGTATGAGAATGTGTGTGTCTGTGTGTGTGTGTGTGTGTGTGTTTGTGTGTGTGTGTGTGTGTGTGTTTGTTTATGTATGTGTGTGTGAATTTAATGTATAAACCTCCGCTCCCCCCTCCAAAAAAAAAAAAAAAAAAAATAACTAACCGTACATGAGTTAACACTAGGAATAGGCAATAATGTTACAAAGTAAAAGACCGCGGATATAAATGGAACAATGGAACACTTACAAATAATAGTAATGACTATGACTACCGCTTTCATATATCATTCCATTTTCAACTTACCGCTTTCGTGATATTTCTCATGTTTATTCTTTTGCAACTGTAAAATGTTCCTGGTAATGCAATTGTGGTTCAACTTCTTTCACATTTCTATACGACCTTTGGTAGTTGATGAAGATAAGAAAAGAGCCTTTTCTATAATCAAATGTAATTTTTGGATTTTGAAATTCAGAGCGAGAATAATTTTAATACAATTAAAAGTATTAATATCTTATTAAGGATGTTTTGCTGTTGCACAAAATTTAATCTTTGATTGTATTATTAAGGAATAATATTCAAAATTTAAAATTTAATTTTTAATATTGTCAAGACGTAGGTCATTTTATAAAAGACTAAATTTTTATTGTTTGAAAATCTTGATTTCGACATCGGTGAACATAAAATATGAACATTATTTTGTACCTCTTAATTTTCAAGCCCGACATACATTTTTCAAATTAATCCTGCGGGTCGGTGCGGGCCTAGGCCCGAGGGCTTGACCCGGACCCGTGCAGACAGATGGGACCTCACCCATTTAGCCAGTTTTGATAGCTACTGGGCTGATTTTCTCCAGAAGCAGGATTAGGAGAGATTTCTGTGCAACAGGTAGCACAGTCAGTCATACTGAACCTTATCATATTTACCACATGGGAGATTTTGAAAGCTCAGATAGATAAATGTGGTAAAATTCGGAATGGGCATCCTTCCGGAGAATCCTCACACGATGAGGACCACTCAGAGGAACAAAGGTTCAAGAAAATATGCGGAATGTGAAACAACTTCTGTCTAACTGTTGTGTTGTTAGACAATGTTCAGAAATCTATAATTATTTTGATATTCGTACCGGACTCTTATAACACAACTTCCAAATCTATTGTGTTACTGCAGGCAATTGACATTCCTTGCTAAAAGTCTTGTGTGGCAAAAATCTCCCAGTAAACATAGTTCCCGTCTATTGAAGCACACTTAAAGCAGGAAGTAACAAATTATCATGGGTAGGTGGAGTGTAATGGACTGGAAATAGGAATGTTTTCAACGGAGCTGTCAGTTTACAACTTTTATGCCTGCCCTACACCTACTTCTTGTGAGGTAGAGCGAAAGGTATGCGAAGAGACAGTCACTGAAAGCATCTGTCAGACCAAAGAAGTGAACTATATGAATGACGCATTCATCAATAAATCAGTACTTCAAGTTCAAGAATTAGTTACGTGGCATGGAATAAGGCAGCATATCTAACAGGGCCTTTAGCTTTGTTTAAGGCTTATTGCATACGCATATATTTACATGTAGACTTAAGATACGTACGATGGCTTAGTAACAACAAATTCAGCAAATAATTTCTGCATGAGTATAATAAATTTCTATGTATTTCTTTTCACTATTCGTTTAAGTTAAAGAAACTACATAGGTAGTTTTAAACGGTGACAAGATTATAAAAAAATAAGTTTATTAACACAGTTGTACGAAAATAATGAACAGAGAAAGTATTTTATTTCGGCCAAATGGAATTCGAGATTTGAATTTGAAATATGCGTTTTGATTTCTTTGAATAAAGGGGAAAGTATTAAATACAGGTCTGCGCCTGCTTGTGGATAATATTAAAGAAAAACGAGAAACTTCAATCAGACTTCATTTAAGTATGCCACATGAAAATTAAAAAATAAAAAATAAATAAATAAATAAATAAATAAATAAATAAATAAATAAATAAATAAATAAATAAATAAATAAATAAATAAATAAATAAATAAATAAATAAATAAATAAATAAATAAATAAATAAATAAATAAATAAATAAATAAATAAATAAATAAATAAATAAATAAATAAATAAATAAATAAATAAATAAATAAATAAATAAATAAATAAATAAATAAATAAATAAATAAATAAATAAATAAATAAATAAATAAATAAATAAATAAATAAATAAATAAATAAATAAATAAATAAATAAATAAATAAATAAATAAATAAATAAATAAATAAATAAATAAATAAATAAATAAATAAATAAATAAATAAATAAATAAATAAATAAATAAATAAATAAATAAATAAATAAATAAATAAATAAATAAATAAATAAATAAATAAATAAATAAATAAATAAATAAATAAATAAATAAATAAATAAATAAATAAATAAATAAATAAATAAATAAATGAATGAATAAATAAATAAATGAATAAATGAATGAATAAATAAATAAATAAATAAATAAATAAATAAATAAATAAATAAATAAATAAATAAATAAATAAATAAATAAATAAATAAATAAATAAATAAATAAATAAATAAATAAATAAATAAATAAATAAATAAATAAATAAATAAATAAATAAATAAATAAATAAATAAATAAATAAATAAATAAATAAATAAATAAATAAATAAATAAATAAATAAATAAATAAATAAATAAATAAATAAATAAATAAATAAATAAATAAATAAATAAATAAATAAATAAATAAATGAAAAAATAAAAAAAAAATAATAAAAAAGACGATCGACTCAAAACCACTATTCGTTATTTTTGTTTTTAGATAAAATACTAAAACCAATACCATTAAAATCTCTCGAATTAGAAATATTACCATTACACACAAAATGTACTACATATACCTATATCTTTTTCTGTGAACAGCCTACAAAGTAGCTTTCAATCTTATTGGTTTGTTTATAACAGAAAATGTAAGGGTTAGGGGAGGGGGAGAGGAAGAGGGAGTAAGAGATTAGGAGAGGGAGCGTGTGTACGTGTGTTTTACTACAGAACAATCAGGGCTCATTAAAATATAGGTTTGCATGAAGCACTTGTTAGTGATTAACCGCTTACGAGATAGTTCCTGTAGTGTATCTGAATCAAGATCAACATATAACAATTAACTCTCCTCTTAGTCTGCTGTATGTAACTACAACAAAGTGGATTAAAACCATTTTGGCATTCATTTTTCATAACAGGAAGTAGAAAAACACTCGTTTACATTATAATCAACTTAAACTTACTATTGAGAATTGTCGCGAGTGATTTTCAAATTATTGATAAATCCTAGTCATTTTGTGACCCTAGCATTTGTCTAGAGAATCTGGAAACCACTAGTTGCATTTTATAGCACTACTATGTGAGTAAAATGAACTAATAAAACATGGTACATAATATTTCAAATATTTATAACTTAAACTAAATGCTGGGCCCATTGTTGGTATTTTTATGCATGTTAACATATTTATTGACTATGAATTAAAGAAGACGCTGCATATTGTAATAACTTTACCATATCTTTTGTGGTGACGTAGTTGTTTTTTCTTTCTTCTTCTTTTTTTCTTTTCCTTTTAGGTCTACGCTCCCACGTGGAACTAAGTCATTACATTTTAAGCGGAAGTTTCACCATAAGAAAGCATGGAATTTGGAATTCTAACTAATGACGCTAATAGGGTAGGTTACATTTGCTGCCGAGTAATTGAAGGAGCTCTATGAATACTTTTGACGGAGAGAGAACAAACTAATTAAGAGATGTTGCTCGCGCACTTTTGTAATGAAAGTTAGCAAGATTTTCAGCAGTTATTAACTATTATATTATTTATTGTTATTATTATTGTTACTATTATTATCATCATCCCCATTATCACGATCATATTGTGTGAACATACTCGTACACAAGCTAAACTGCTAATCATATAATATTTAATTGCTATTTCACTTGTGAGGAATGGCCGAATCTTCTTATTTCCAAGTATGCATGTAATGTGCAGATAAGGTCGATAGGAAAAGATAAAAACTATTTTACAATGAATAATTAGTGTAGCAGCTATGAAAACAAACGTTAGTGGATAGAGAAAGCAGCGCAATTGTACACGTGAGATGTTTCATATCACAGCAAACAGACTTTCTGTAGATAGCTGCTACGAGTTGATCTGTGTATAACAAAATCGTGTAGGAGCCATGCAAACTACAGTATTGTTGACCAGAGTGCCCCTAGTGGGAAATGAAGCAAATGACTGCAGAAGATTCAAGTGTACTCTTGTTGCTTCAAGCTACAGCATTTCATAGTTACAAATTAGGTTAGATGGGAAAGCTTAGTCAATCAGAAGCCCTACAAAATAATGAATAATATTATTTTATTGGCACAGGTTTGGGACTGAGAACATTTCAATTATTTTTATTTAGGTGAAAAATGAAAAGACTTATTTTAGGTTATGTGATTAGCAGTTACGTCATTAAAGTGAAAGAATAGCTGCTGAGAAAATCTAAGGATTTGTTTATGAAGAATGAATGTTAATCAATTGCCCTACAATGAGCAAATCAGGGTAATAATAATTAGCTTATTTGCTTTTATTTATTAGTCTGACTCATAAAATGAGCTTACCCAGATTATACATTCATTTTCTTTAAATTTAAAATTAAAAAATATATTTTACTGAATATTTATATAAGATTACATTTCGTATCCTTATCTCATTAATATAATAACCATTGTTCAGTTTTGATTTCTTCACAGCTCCCCAAAACACATTCTGTGTCACATCAGTTAAGATTTTTCCTCTTAAAATAACCAAAGCAAACACACTCCCACCAACTAGTTGCACTGATTGTCAATAGACTGCAGCCCTGTTTATTTACGCAATACCTGTTAAAATTATTTCCATGAAGACATTTATGAGTAACTCAGAGAGAACAGTGATATAAACATTTTGCCTTACTAATGCGTAGAATTGCTATGGAATGGTAGTGACTAAAGTTATGCAAAATACACGCACGAGTAATGAAATTTAGACCTCGGCATTCTTTGATACTTGTCTACACCTGTAACGGTATTCTGGGACTTGTTAACAAGTGTTTGGGTTGTAAAGCTACCCTCGGAGTTTTGTATGACATGACAGCATGTTGTCCATACAAAAGAGAAGACGCACTGTCTCAGATTTGGGGTGTTTTCCCCCAAAATATGTCGGACTTCCCACAACACCTGCACCTGTGTGAAGGCAAGCTGCTCGACCTTGAAGGGGCAACCATTCAAAGAAAAAAGTCCTTTTTTTTCTGTGAAGAAGAAGACGAACCGCTTGGTGGCCTCTCGCACTGCCTCTTTCTTTAAAACTGCCGGCCCGCCCTCACTCTCTTGCTTTCCGTTATTAGGATAACTCGCAGCACCGCCCATTATACCTTAATAGTTTACACTTTGGATACAAAATTATATAATGTGTCCAATCATTTAATAACGGTGTGATAGTCAGCATAAATACATATGTTAGGCAGTGGCGGATCCCAGCTTGCTGTGCTTATTGACATACAGACTCCAAAAAGTATTTATGCAATTATAGCATTAAAATGGCTTATTATAACGGCATAATGGTGCGAAATTGCGCTCTTTCTGGCACCAGTGACAAAAATGAATGACATAGTTACCATAGCAGCAAGACAAGTGACGTCATCACTGCCACAACATAATTATTTCCAAAGTTCTGTAAGAAAACCTGAAAGCGTCACTCTTGCAAAATAGCGCATTTTTAGTTTCTCCATTCACAAAACATACGTAAACATTTTTTTATTTTTCTGGAGTTAATAAACACAGCATTTTTGACTTGGTACATATCCAGAAAAGAGCAGTTGGCAATATTATTTATTGTTTCTCCTAGATTGTTAAAACGATTTTAATTTTTACTGTAGATATGTTACTCAGAGCTTTTTTTGAACAATAAAATCGTTAAACAACAATTAAATGATTGCTTATTATAATACACAGATTACCATTGAGTTACCAAGTTACCAACTTATGGAAAGTATGACAAGGTAGTTTTGTAAGAAAAGCTTCCATAATATCTGAGTGTTCCACTCACATGACTTGCTCTACTCACTTTGTACAAATTATCCTTACAGACGCTTATTGTTGTATCTGCTTCATGTTGATTGAGGTAAATGTTTGGAAAAACTATTTTATTAAATACTTTCTTGTACCTACAACAGGATGAGGGGAATACGGTACGCTAAGCCAACAAGAATTATCTCCACACACAAACATGAATGAATGTATGAATGAATGAATGAAAAGATGAATGAATAAGAACTTCCGAGGCTATTCTAAGAAAATTCAAGAAATACATTTAATTTGTCATGAAAATACTTTAAAAATGGTATTTTAAACAAAATCGTTAGACGAATTTGAGAAAAATAACATTTTCGAAACTGTTCCGTGTAAAAGATAATTTGGGTTGAGAATGAAAATCTTGTAGTATTCTTGAAAGATACAGACTTTAACAAATTTGGTTTTTAACCGACATTTTATTTTCGAGTTAAGCTGTTCTCTCTCTCTCTCTCTCTCTCTCTCTCTCTCTCTCTCTCTCTCTCTGTCTCTCTCTCTCTCTTTCTCAGGGGACCTCGAGACGTGCACTTCTGGAATGCAATACTTTCTCCATCTACTACGTACGTAGCAGAGAAGGTGAAATAGCTATATCATTCTTTTCAAACACAGAAGATTTCACATGTGATTCAATGACAAATAAAATGTGCATACATCCTGAATTTTCTGCGAATAGTTTCTGAGGACCTCTTCATTTTGAATAAATGTTGCATAATTTTGTGTAACTGGTAAGTCATAAGAGAGACGAAAGCTTACTACGCATAAAGTGTAGATCTTTATTAAACACCATTTATCTTTTTGTAGCATTAACTATTTCCGAGATACTGTTTGTTATTGGTTTAAATTTCAAATACTTCATGTCTTATACAGGCTATAGATAGCAATTTGTTTCTCTCCCGTGATTGTGCAATGGGCATGGAATTTCAAAGTCATCCCACAGCAACCGATTTTAAAAAGATGGCTATCCCTTCCAATTACCGTGTTCCGTTGTACCTATAACCAAATGTATAATAAAAGCACTTCTGGAACAGCTTGTCCTGATTAAAATGAATAAGCTATTATAAGATCATCCTGGGAAGGGTGGGTAGAGAAAGTCATGTGAAAGTAACAAGGCAGAATCTTTTTGTACAGCTGTAGTTTCATAGGTGATAGAGAAAGTAAAAACGAATAGCATCAGACCTATAGTAGGTACCAAATTTTTATTTAAACAAACCTTAGCATATATGGAAATGCACCAACTGTCGAAGGCAGCCTTAACATTAATCTGAGGTGACTCATTTATTTTGTATTTTCTATATTGGTTTAAGGATTCAGATTATTTGCATGTTGTACGTATTTTACACCAGCTTTAGTATACCAGGTGGCTCAAACAAGTCGTTCTTGGCAGCTGTTTCCCGCATCCGTTGAAGTTGCCGCGTTCAAAGAGGCAGTGCAGGTACGAAGCCAAAAGTCACCGAGTTAGTGACTGCTGTGTGCATGTGTTTATCTCATACTGATAAGTAAAGGTGCAACAATTCCTTCGAAACCAAGACATAACGTAACGTCAACGCACACTATATAAATATTACGTCACTGGGAGGGTGTTCTCTCCATTGTCTTGTGCACCTGGAACCTGCTATTGTTGACCTCTGACCGGGTGCAAAGTTCAGAGTCAGCTACACTGTATGGTTTATGCGTACCTAACCTCGCGTCCCTTGAAGAAATTGTTTCATCTTTACTGACAAGGTCGCATGGAGGCCTGCTTGCAGTTCGAACCAGGTCACTCAAGCAAACAGGTAACATGTTCAACAACAACAAATACTTAGACATGGTTATACAGGGTAATTCATAAGTTCGTGAAACATTTTAAAGTTTAACAAGTCAAGTATGCGACAGATCATGGTAATTGTTGTGGCAAAAGAGTAACTCTCCGAGTTCTTTTGTAGTGAAAACCCGCGATGAGCTGCTATGATTTATCGCTAGGTGGCAGCAATTATCAGTAGTGGCCCACTATTAGATCGAACATTTGGACATTAAGATAACTCATTAATAATGTGGCCACCATGATATCCGGATTTAGCTTTGAATGCGTTTCTATGAGGATTTGTGAAGAACATGGTCTATGTGCCTCCGCTACCCACTGATCTTCAGGAACTTCGCTGCCTGGCTATGGTCAACTGTAACATGCTGGAGCATGTATGGGAGGAAAAGGACTATCGGATAAATATCTGCCGTATAAGCAAATTGAGCATTTGTAAAGTGTGACAACTAAGCAAAGAAACTAGGAGAGTTCTTTCTTAAGGTATAACCCTGCACCCTTTGGGAATAAATTATGTCGACGGGCACCCACTTACTCACTCACTCACTCACTCACTCACTCACTCACTCACTCACTCACTCACTCACTCACTCACTCACTCACTCACGCACTCACTCACTCTTTGGGAAGACGCACCGAAATGTGGTTGGGAATACGAAGGCTGTAGTCTTAACGTTTTGCGACGCGACGTTAGTCACCTGCGTTCTGCGTGCGTTATGCCACGTGCAGAGATGCAATTAAGAATTAACAGATCGTTCCAGGTATTATTATTTCCATAATCATTATCATTATTATTTCCAAACCACTAATTTTCCTCATCGTAATTAGGGCAAAGAAGAGCTGCAACTGACCTGGGACTACAAGAACTTCAATACAACGGATTTTGAAGGAAGGGAAATAGAATCCCTATAAGTATACTGAACTTACACCAACGCTTTACGGGGACAATTTACAGAATCGCACATGTTTGTTCAAAAAGTTATTAAATAAAATAAACGAAAACCCAGATTTCCCCAAGCAGCTTTATGGAGAGACGAATGCCATTTCTTCACTGACTCCGATGCAAACAGACAATCTCTGTCATTGGGCTCCTGAGAATCCTCATGGTTACGGCCACATCTCACGCCGGCGCAGTGGGGTGTTAACGTGTGTGACGTCACTCTGGGGGCCAGTTTTACTACCTACATAGGCAATTTTATTTGCAATACCTCTAGAATGGACCGAATATTGAGAACCTTTTAGATAGGTCACTTTAGTTAGCTCTAAGTCATTGGTTTCAGCACATCATCCCATTATTCTAGAGGAGTTCAAGAACGTTTCAACAACGTGTCCCTACCCCGCTAGGTGGAAGGTCGTGATGAATTCATTCGTGATGGATGCCAGTGTTTCTTATACCGGGTGGAAGGGAAGTCATTACATTAATTTAAACCAGTGGTAGATCTAGATATTTGGAACACATCTTGTATCTTACGTTTTTGTCTCCGAGATTTCTTATGGAAATATTTTAGTTTTATGGCAAACAACCTGGCAACACTGAGATTGTGTGGGTGCTCACTTTCCCTAGCTCAGTGCATAAACAAACAGCGTAATGGTGCGTTTTGAAAACAAACTCATACCCTACCTTGTCCTTCTGTGTTTACTGTGACAGTGTAGGCCAATCACAAGCGTTACCTGCCAAAACATTACCAAAAGCTGTTTACATCCACAAACCAGGTCAATTCCCTGACCAACCTCAACGCAACGTTGTCGAGTTAACGTCATCTCTGAAGTAGCAGCTCAGAGTATTCCTTCATGTCTTTTAAGTGATTAATTATTTCGAAATCCCATGTGGTCCCATAATTACTACCGAAGTTATGTCAGAAATAAGTTACTCTACGCATTTTACAAGTAACAAACTGTTATCTTTGCACATTCTTGTGTAATTACTCATCCAACTTGGATAAAAAAAAACTATTTATTTTATCGAAATCTACTGATTAAAGAACAAAATGCCATTCGACCTTTTTGTATATAATGCTTCTATGAAGCACATATTAGAAAGAATGTAATGACTTCGCTTCCATCCTGTATATCAAAGCTAGGTTTACGAAACGGAACCAGAAAGTAAAAAAATAAATGAAAGGATAAGTGATGTCTGTGCTTCAACATCAGCAGAAATATTATATCATATACTGAGAGGTGTTTACATCAATGACTCCCCAAGGCGGTCATGTATTTGAACAATTATTTTGAGTCATAAAATAATACAATACATAATAATTCTAGCGTAGTTTTAAAGGAACCAAATATATAAACACATTGCTTTTTGTTTAATATTGTTAACTTAAGCACCAATTGATGTCTTATAGTTGTATTGATTGCAGATTACCTTTAACTTAATACAACCCAATGTTTGTTTCCAAGCATTGGTATTTCATTTGGCAATATCTCCTCTCTAGGAGTCCACTTTACAGTTCTGCTTAGGCAAACCGTTTGACATTCGTGCTATCCCGTATAAGGTAACTTCAACGAGCGATGGCTTGCATGAACCACCTGGTATATTTAAGCGATTTCTCGCTTCTAAGTCAAGTTATGCTCTTCACAGATAGAAGCCCAAAAACACACACACTCACATACACGACATGAGCATTCCATCACCGCAAGGATGGAATTCGTCATTTATTTTCGATAAGCGAAATTACTAATTCAAGATCTTCGCGTGAAAATATCAGAAATATCAAACGAAAGTTACTTATTGAATCCATAAAAGTTAAATAAATATCGTTGTTCATAAATACTACTTTACAAGCTTTTATTTTAACTTGCAATGTATGTTTATTCGGGTCAAATCTTGCAACTGAATTTTAAAGCAGTTATCCACAACCGACTGAGTTGAAAGCTTGCATATGCGTTTAATTTGGATGATACTGCATGGTTAGACGAGGCTAGCATGCCAGCCTCAATGGTTAGCTATGTGACGTAATTCTAAATCCAATATGATGGATCATCCAAAATGGCGGTCTAGTTATGTTTTATGCACTCCCATAATATGGGCATGAAATGAAACGGTTTGCTAAGAAAACTACAAATAAAATAAAAATAATAGTTTTTTAAAGAAAAAACAAGCTTTAATTGAAATGCTCTAAAACGAAGAAAAACCTTAAATTAAATCAAATCCATGAATTTATTACATTACACAATTTATTTGATATAAAAGCTTGTCGCGAGATTTACTGTGTAGATAAACAAGAATATAATATGTAACTTATCTTGATATAAGTAATTCTAAGGGAATAAATTATAAAATAGGTAAATTTTGCGACAAGCTTGTATATCATATAAATTGTTTAATGTAATAAATTGATGGATTTGATTTAATTTAAATTTTATTTTCTTTCTTTTTTTAGAGCATTTAAATAAAATCTCGTTTTTAAAATTTCTTTGTACTTTTTTTTTTTATATATATATGTGAAACATGTTCGTCAGCATTGCTTTTTAACTGTGTTGATAAACAAAGTTAAGGAAAACATATTGCTGCGAATACCTTGGGCAGAATGTTGGACAATAAAGTTTGAATGAAACAATTCTGTAGGCATAATGTTTTAATAACCTAAGTCAGCAATGTGTTTCAGAAAGCTTGCAATAGAATATCATTAAATCCAGAAACTTGTAACACTTCTCCGAACGGTACCTACCTCGGGCGAATATACCTTCGTAGTCTGAACGCACATTGAGTTCCATAATGTTACTTCAGTCCTTGCTTTTTATAAAGTAATAGCTATATTGTATTGGCTCTCTCCATCACTATATTCAATATAAGGTCATCCAGCCAGAGATTGACCACTTAAGAAAACGTTTTAGAAGATTTATCTCTACAAGCCACATTCAACAATATTATGAGCACTTTCTTTTCTAATATGCTTAGTAATCATCAAGGTAGAGAACCAGTGTAATTTTAGCCAGGAAACCTACCCAATTTGAAGAAAAAAATGGAAACAAATTTTTTAAAATATGACCACTATGTTCCAAAAGTATATGACCAGCAATAAATACATGAGAAAATTAACAGATTAAGCAATTACTCTTTGAAAATATAGCCTTTCATTCACTTAAATTAAAAATACTATAATACTGAAGATAAATAAACGTAAACCTAGTCTACAAAATGAAGCATCAGGAAACTGAAACATTACAAAGAAGTTGTGTTTGTCTCTCTCTTTTAGGACATCAAAATGTAATATTCAGGTAAGAAAAGAAAAAACAAAAGACTTCTTGGATTTCACAGAAGACAAACCTTATCATCCCTTGTTAGCTTGCTCTACTTTAAGATCAGAAAACTTGTAAGAGGGAACTGCAAGCTACCAAACATTTTTAACATTTTTATTGGGCCTGGGAGGATAGGTTTTATGTACCTGATGGTATCCTATCACTCTTACATCTTTTGTTGGCCACCTGAAAAACATTAGCTTTTCCTCCACTTGATGAGAAAATGTATTTTGCGTCCTTCATCCGTTATATCCAAAACAAAATGAATATAGTAATGGGGAACTGTATTGTTACAGTCAGAAACGCCTCCATATTTCACAATTGCCTACATATTCTTCTGAATATTTCTGTGATCTTGGCTTGATAATTATTCTATTATTCTGATTGTAGTCAATGTCAAAATTTTCATTCCTCATGACTTCAGAAGATGAGTTATTGTACCTTACCTCATCTTCATTTCCAGTTTCCAAACTGAAATTGCTGATGAGCCTAACCATTTTCTGCTTTTTTACACTGTTAGCTTTCGTCTTTGGTGCTTGGGTTTCACTGGCTTTAGCTTCTCTTGCACTCTTCCAGTGAGATCTCTGTTCTTCCTGGACCTTATTTTTGTTCTCAATGCTGTTCTAATAGTCCAACCATCTTTTCGCACTGCTTCCTTGCGGACTTTCGCTTTCTTACTCTTGGAGCTTCTCTGTGGTTATTCAGTTGGCCATAAGGCTTGATCCAAGAATGCAGGACTTGTAGATGGTCTGCCCCGCTCAATTAGTGGTGTAGATACCTGCTGTTGCTCTGTTATACAGAAACTGCTGGCAGGTTTATTTTCTCGTTTGTGCTGATCACTATTTTCAGCACGATTCATATACTCTGATATGCTGTTAGAATTGTCATTTACTTTTTTCCGTGGTGTCACTGACTCATGGAAAAAGATCTGTTTGACTGTGTCTCCAGAATATCATGAGCATTTTCTTCAGAGAAATACACCTTAGATTGCTAAACCATGCATAAATATGTGACTCAGTTACATTTGCTCTTGCTTGAAAATAAATATGTAAAGAAATTGAGGAACATCTAAATAGCTGTCAATAATGCAAATCTAGGTCAAATTTTCACCAGTTAACATATCACTTGATGGGTTTACAGTGTTTCTATGTACTTTGAGGAAGACTTCTTGTAAATGCACGATACCATTTGTTACCAGCAACTCCATCTGTAAATGACGTTTTCGTTTTATAGTCTCCTGTAATTTTTGGCAGTCTCTCTCAACATTCTTTGCTTGATAGGGAAACTTTTTTGTGTTAGCAATAATCCATTTATCTAGTAATGACTCTTCTGCTGTAGTTAGGATTGTTACAGGCCCCATCCTTCTTACTTCTGAAACTTGACACTTTAATTGTTAATCAATGTGGAATGTGGTATATCAAAATCATGAGCTGCCTTTCTTTTTGCTGCTACATTATCATTTCGGACAGCATTAGTTACAGCAGGCCTTGCTCATAGTGGATACACAAAACACCTACAAGGGTTAAAACTACTATGTATATGTTGAAATTAAATCTGAATTTGAAAATCACAGACGAGATTTACTTTGATATACATAATTAAGCTCACATTTTAAATATTACGCAATGTTTTTAACTTTTCTTAAGATTCCAAATTATAAATAATTGCATTTGTGGTACTGCTTTGGAACACACTGTTTCTGCAACAAACGTTTGTGTCTGCGGCAGTGAGCATTTTATGGTTGTTTCTAAACGAACCATATTTTATAAAAGTATTTGTATGAAGAAATAATCAAATCTAGGTTTATTTAGTTTTTTAAATTATTTGCCCATGGTCTGCCCAATGGCTGATAAGGTCATGGCCAGAGGTGGACCAACATGGTCATCTCGTTCCTGATGATATCTGCCAATAATTTAGGTACATGTTATATATGATATATTGTGACATTTTACAACAGTTTTAATTTAAATAAGTTGTTGAAAATTCCCAGTACCTGCCCAACCTGGTCAGCCTCTGGCCTTGTACATAAAAATGGCATTCTGGTAAATGACCACCCCCCCCCCTTTTACTTACATATGAATTTAATTAATTAATAGAAATTACAGAACATCATGGCAAGAAGTAGTTTATGTAGTAAAACATAATAAATATATAACAATACTTTTGTGGATTGTCTTGGATATAGAGGAGCAGTCACCTGTGTTCTTCCTTATTGTGCAACAGAAGCCAAGCCACTAACCCTTATAGTGCTTACTTCAGGGTCTTACAAAATATATTTATCTTGTTTTAAGCAATACTATCAGTTTAGTCATAACATCTTATGATGTCCCAGATTTAAGGCAGTCAATAAACAGCCTTATCTCATGTGCCAATAGGTTATTAAATGGTGATTAATAATAAGGGGACAACTCCTGGATTGTGGTCAACTACTGGCTGGTGACCCTAAAATACCTACGTACTGATTAAAACTATTATAAGGTCTTCCTTTCTTATGTATGGTACACAGAGCACAAATAGTAATGGACATCGAATTTATGATGGTCTGTGGGGCCATTTATAGAGCGTTTCTTATGATATCGGTCTCCATCAGTTTGAAAGGACACACATTACCACCCCTTCCTTCCAGTTGAGGGAGGTGGTTAAACCTATTCGTAATTAGCCAATGAGTTGACATTGACAGGTATGCTCTATTGGTTCGCTACAGATCAAAAGGCGTGATACGGTGAGGATATCAACCAAGAAAATGAAAGCATGACGTAATAAGGTACCCTATAAACGCTAAGGAATGAGTGTCCGCTAGAAGGCAGTGCTGATTTCTTTCCATGCTGTATGTACTATCTTTCACAAAAGTAAATACCCATCTTCGGTGAGACGTGCGCGAAGGGTCACCTAATTCTCAGGCGTGCTTGCATAGGTGGTATGAGAATTATATTAGTCCCTTGCTGCTCGGAGGACATGGTAGCCATGTCACCTCGCTACTCACCTCACCTCGTGGCTTTGAAAAGCAATATTTAAGCACTCCTTCTACATTAACGGGCAAATAAAGTAATAAAGTTCCTCCTTTACGTATTTTTATTCCGCGTACCGTTGTAACCTTTCCCGCCGTCTTATGAATGCTGTAGTATGATGGAAATTTTACAACTGAATGCTTCCTAAGATACAATTCCTGAAAATGAAGCGGGGAACACGCCTACCTCAATTGTCAAACATTCCCCTTGAAATTAACTCTTTATTGAATTGCAAATGACTCTCAAAGTCTTTTATTGCTAACATCTCTGGTATTTAACGATGTTTATGTTTATATATGTATATATAAACTACACAGCGAGAAGTTAGCCGTTATAAGCGGAGGAATATTTCAGTACTGCGGTAAAGACTAGGTCTAAAGCACCTTCTCAACCTCTGGAAAGAAGGGACGAGACAAGAGAGTACAAAAGCTGGCCAGATCAAATGGCGGCAGGTTCAGGATAGCGGGGTCTCTAACCTTTTCAAATTGAGTATCCTCGCGGACGGGTTTAGACTAGAAGGTGCTGAGAGAAGATATAGTTCCCTCCTTAGTCATATCGACTGTATGTAACACACACCACCGTCCATCGTCCCAGGCCCCGCAACTCTGCAACCCTGAAAAATAAAGGTAATCAAATGAGAAGAATTGAGGGCTATAAAATTCGTTAATTCAACCCAGCATACGCCCACCAACCAAGGAAAACCACGAAAAAACGTAAGTTCAAGAATAATCCAACGAGAATAAAACTCGAACTTCTCAGATCCTAACAGTTGAGCCATCCCTCTTGGTGAACTGCATCGACACTCATTGATATTGAAACAATATCGCAAAGAAAGTGCGTTCTAAACTTTCGTTCAGTGTCTACAAAATGTATAGCCTAAGCTGAATATTTGTCAATCGAACGTCAGTCAATTTCTGAGCGATTTTTTGCCTAAAGGCAGGCTCCGCCAGATAATACCAACTTTTTCTATTCTTCCCTTCCCTTTTTTCGGCCTTCCTTTGTGTTTCTTACTAACTTCTGTCCATTTCTTTTTTCTTTTCTGAATCGTTTTGCCATCCATCACTTATTCCGTGCAGCTGTAATTCTTCTTGTCCAACAACTGCCATTTCTGTCTGTCTTTCTGATCATTTTCAGTGTTCTTTGTCCGCCCATTCTATCCAAAGCTTCGTTACTTATACGCTCATAAGCTTCATTTTCCCCATTCCCATTTTTCAAATGCATAGTGCGAAAACTTTGTCGCCATTATCTGGTATAATGCTCCCGTCCACGCAAAGCTATTTAGTTTCCCCTCCTCAGTTCTTTCTTTAAGGATACTAACCTCCAGCGTAACAGCCTATGAAGGGCCAACGCTTACCGCCCGACCGCTGCATCCCCCACCTTTGCCCACTACAGGCGTCATGAGTGGAGTGCAGTACTGGAGGGTGGGACGTGGTCAGCGCCCGAGCGCTCCCGGCCAATTGTGTGACCTTCACGACCTGGAGTCGCTACTTCATCAAGTAGCTCAATTGACTCTACAGGACTTAACGAGGCTGAGTGAGCCCCGTGCCAGACATCCCAGCGGGGGGAAGATCCCCACGCCGGTACAGGGGATCAAACCCGGGTCCTCCGCGCCAGAGGCAGGTGCGCTACCACTGCGCTATGGAGGCGGCCTCTTCAAGGATACACAGGGGAAAATATTTTTAAAATGTTCCCCACGCCGTTTATTTAAATCTTCCCTTGCCGTTTGTATCAGCTGTATCACATTGTTTCAATTCTAGTTACTATTTATGGCGCATCCCAAATATGTAGTGTTGTGCACTTTCTCCATTGCATCATATCGAACTCGCTTGTCTCTCTTCTCTGCAACCACAACTTTTGTCTTTTTTCCTTTCTTTACCACTTACCTTTGATAATCAGGAAATAATGTATTCCGCTGAAAAATTCGGTATGCAGATTCCACGGAAAAGGCCTGAGTCTCATAATGTTTCTTTAAACAGCTTTAGAAAAATGACCGCACATTCGTTGCATCAGCAGATTAACTGAAAAATGAAACTTCTTAATTAAGTCCAACAACTTTCATGGATGCAGCACGAAGATGTTCACGAAATTCTCCCAGGTCAAATAATGCTTAAAATGGGCACATATTTTGCTTTTTTATTTCTTTCTACTAAAAGTTACTCTAACAATTTTGACTGAAACGTTCACATGTGTAACATATAACAGAATAAATTGTATATTTTAAGTTTTTACTTTCTCTACGACGTACTTACAGTAAGCAGAGGAGGTATTTTATTCCACTCAAAAATTTGATTGCAAGATTTCTCCGCAAATACATGTTTTGAAACACTCTGAATATTAAAAAAAAAAAAAAAAAAAGACGTACGTTTTCGAAAATTTTGATCTTTTTCTAAATGGCTCTAACGATTTTGAGTAAAATATCATATGAAAATATTTTCTAGACAAATGAAATCTATATCTTGAATTTTCTGGGAATATCCTCTGAAATCCTTTTCATTCATGATGACCTTCCCATAATTGGTAAACCATAAGAAATATACAAAATCTTACTACACAAAAAATGTAGATGTCATTAAAGAACACAATTCAGTTAAAATATTCCTTTCTGTGTGTGTGTGTGTGGGGGGGGGCGGAGATATTCATTGTTGGTTTGAATTTTCAAATTCTTATACTTTTTCTCCAATAGGAATCGTTATTTGGTTTTCTACATCCTGGACATGCAAAGATAATGGAATGCCAGAGCCATCACTAACTCTTAAAATATTTGATTACCGCTTAAGGCTACTTATTTTCCTATTCCCATTGTATCTATTAGGTAAAATGTAATAAAACTTTTTCTACAACCATTAGTCTCGATTAATATGAAGAGGGCAGAAAAAATCGTTTTAAGAATCGTTTGCACAAGAGTATAAGCGCAGAAAATCATTTTTTTCTCTTTCTTCTTTCAATCTGGTTGCGCAAAGAGAAAAGGTTTCTACTACTAAATTCTACCATTCCCATTGTCTTTATTAGGAAACGTGCAATAAAAGTATTTCTACAAACTTTTATCTCGATTAACATGAAGTACATAGAAGAATAAATGTTTTAAGAATAAACTGATTAAGGGTGAGTAGAGGAATTCACGTAATTGCACAGATCAGAGTTTTTACCGTTAATTTCTCCTTCCTTTGTTTTTTAAGTTTGATCGTAGAAAGAGAAGGTAATTTTCAAGCCTTCACCAGTGACCAGCCCTTAAAAGATTCAAGCCTACTATATTCCCCCTTTTCCATTATATCTGTAAAACATAATGTAATATAGTCATTTGTTTATCTCGATTAACATGAAGTAGATAACAGTTAAGCTTTTGTAAGAACGGTTTAAGAAAGGGTAGAGGAAGTCATATGAATATAATTCAGATATTTCTAAGAGTAATCGTTTATGTCCATCCCCTGTGATTTACTAGTTACAAAAAACCGTGGAAAAGATCTCCGAATGAAGTGTGTGTGTGTGTGTGTGTGTGCGCGCGCGTGCGAGCGTGCGTGCGTGTGTGTATGCGTGCGTCTGTGTGTGTGTTCCGCGCATCTTGGAAGCTGCTCTAACGATTTCGATCAAATTTTGCATACATATAAGATTTTGCTTTTTAAGTTTACCTCCCATATATGCAGGTATCTCCTGAAAAAACGCGATTTTACACAAAAAATAACATTTTTTTGAAATTCCCTCTTATACAGAGCAATTCTTTCATATATTATTGTATCTTGGAAACGGTTCTATAGATTTTGATCAAATTTTGTGTTCAGATAAGGTTTTTCTTCTTAAGTTTATCTACCTTGGTGTCTTGCCTGAAAAAAACACGATTTTATATTAAGAAAACATTGTTTTATTCCCTCATCTATAAATTATACAATTTTCTGCATGTGTGAAATAGAAATCCTACATATTACATTCACACTGTTTTCTCTACTCACTCTTCTATAAGTAATTTTACATAAAGAAACGTGACTTTACAGTAAAAAATCAGTTTTTATCCCCTCTTTTAAAATAAGTCATGCTATTTTCTGTATGTTTGAAATGGAAATGCTACATATTACATTCACACTGTCTTCTCCACTCACTTTTAGACAATCATTCACCTCTTTCTCTGCTCACTCTTCTATAAACAATTTTCCATAAAAAAAAAAAAAAACGCGTCATACCATGTTCTGTGTGCTTGAAATAGAAATGATATTACATTCACACTGTTTTCTCCACTCACTTTTAGACAACACTTTCACATCTTTTTCTCTACTCACTCTTCTACAAGCAATTCATAGCATCTATATACATATACAAAATGGATGTGTATTTATGTAACTGCTAATCTCGAAAACCGCTTAACCGATCACCGCGAAATTCGGTACGTATATGTATTTTTCATGGAGAAAGCTTTTTGTGGTAACCATTTTACTATATATTACTTTCAAATGGTTTTCTACTCACTTTTCTTTTAGGTAGCATATTCATATATCCTCTGTTTGCCCTTCAACACACAATTCATATAATTTTATATAATTGAAATATAAATGCAACGTATTACATTCACACGATTTCCTCTACTAATTCTTCCTTTACGAGACATGGTCAGTCTTCTTTCGCTACTCACCCTTCAACATACAATTCATACAATTTATTGTATGTTTGAAACAGAAATACAACGCATTACATGCATACTATTTTCTCTACTCACTTTTGTTTTAGTAACAATAGAAATATTACAAATAACCACGTTATTCTCTATCATTTATCAACGTCATACATACCAATGCCTATCCATATTGTGTGTTGAAGAGTGAGTAAACTCCAAAGCCGGTTGACGGATCGCCAAGAAAATTGGCATATCTATGTGTTTTTTTTCATGGCGAAGGTTTTTATGCAATAAATTTTGTCACGCAACGCATTACGTTCACATGGCTTTCTCTACTCCCTTTTATTTTACGTAACATATTGCTCCCGCTTCTATAAACAATCCATACATTTTCCATACATTTGAAATATAAGTGCAACGTATAACATTCACACGGTTTTTCTATTCATTCTTGTTTTATTATCACAATCACACTTCTTTCACTAGTCCTTCGACGAACAATTCATACCATTTACTATATGATTGAAATAGAGATGCGCATTACATTCACACGGTTTTATCAACTAGCTTTACTTCCTCTAGTATTTGTTATTGTTCAACAGTCCTTTCTCTTAGTGTCGTTCCAGTGTTTTAATAAAGAATAAAGAAGTAGTTAAAAGCTAAAGTTGTCATAACTGGCGTCAGGAGTGCAACGAAAACCACAACATGGAACAGTTGATAAATGTTAGCCAAGGTGAACATAATGGGAAATGAAATGAATTCCGAAATGCGGCAGATAGAAACAAATATGAAAGCCGAATTGAAAAATGTAAACTCCGGAATGTAAAAGATGAAAACGGTCCGATAAGAGGATGAGCTATCGGAGAATACTAACGAGCGACTGGCCGAGGTTAAGGAAGCCATGGAAGAACTCGGCGGAAGGATGAAGGACCTTGGCCAACGTGTTAACGCCCTGGAAGATAGAATCGACCGCAGCACCAGATAACTGAACTCCATAGTGGAACAAATGCTCGACGAAAGCCTCAAACTAGGTGGATTTACTGCGTTCCGTAGTAGACGTTCTACGGCTGAAATGATGATGCTTATGAAATACGTATATGTATCTCTATATCTCTTGTATCTCAGAAATGACTTTTAACAATTGCTACAAAAAGTTATTTGATTAACGTTTTAACTTTCAAGTTTATATAAATATCTTCTCCCAAAAAGCAAGATTTTACAAAAAAGGGAGAGGGAGGAACGCCGAGCGAAACTCGGTCGCCCACGTACTGCACATTTATCTGTTATGAAACTAATTTTCATCTATGGTACTTTAGTCAAAATTGCTAGATACATTTTTAAGAAAATAAAAAATTTCAAAAATGTTATATGTAAAGGGTAATTTGGTGTAATAGGATGTTCTTGAAAATCTTCGTGTCACATCTTTGAAATTAAATACCAAGTTTGGTATCCATCCGACTTTTTGGTTTTAAGTTATGCTATTCATAAACGGATAGACAAACAAATAGAGATACTGACACAAAGGGAGATAGATACGAAGACAGGTACAAAGACAGAAAGACACAAATACAGATACAAAGGCAGACAGACACAAAAACAATACAGGGACGGCAGACACAAAGACAGACCAAAGACCGACATAAAGACACAGAGACCGACAGACAGACACAAAGACCGGCAGACAGACAAGCAGGCACAAAGAAATACAGACATATAGGAACGTTTTCTAAATAATTTTCTGGGATTTAGAGGGTCTCAACATATGAAACCTTGATATCAAACTTTTCGGTGGAATGCAATACCTTCTCTACCTACTAGTTACGCGTCGAGAAAGTGAAAGCGTTTTATATATTTTGTGTACAAATTACATTTTACTGAGTTATAAATATACGACTTGCATTTCTCCTCGCCATTACAAGTAATCTTACATAAAACCGCCCGTACACTGGGATATAGTACTGTATTAATTCCATAGTTCATTTAAATGCGTTTATAGATAAAATGGAAAGGAAGCAATCCAGCATTTTATCGTCCTTAATGGCGATAGTTAAAAATCCTATTTAAGATTCATCCTGCTCGCATTATATCCATAGCATTAAATTTTGTGATTTATATCACACGAATAACTAGTTCGTTTTCCATGATGCTGTAATAAACCGGAGTGTTTGTTTTTAATTTAACTTTTCTGTCATAATATTTCTCTAGAGTTGCTACCATTTTCGAATTTCAATTTAAAAGCAAAGTTTCTGAAATATCTCCTGCAGTACAACGTGGAGTTGTACCAAAAGTGGGAGAAGAACTCTGGCGTCATAGAGCGCAAACAATGACATAAAAACTGCTAATATTTGTATTTATATCCACGAAAATATAGTGAGTGCCTGTATGCAAGGGGCATTCATCAGCAAAATATACTAGTCATTACGCCCACAACAGCTGAGCCCGTGTACAGGGTAAACCAAGAAATAGTCAACTACACCATAACCAGCTTACAATGGAAACTATTCGCAAAGAAAAACTTTCTGATTTCTTAATTTTATCTTGTCTTCGGACAAAACGTAACAAACGTTAAAGTCAAACAATACAATGGATGTAGAATATACAGCATAGAACACAACACAGATAATAAAATGACATAGGAACAAAATGAAATATGAAATAAATAACAAGATGAAAACAGACTTTTAAAGTAAACATGCAAACAAGAAACACAAAAACGATTCATGTGTATATTATAAAGTACTTTTTAATGTATAATGATTTTCTGTTGATAATTGATGTACCCCTTAAGCCCTGTGTACCTGGATTCAACTTCTTAAAACGAGTTTACGAAGAGCAATATCTTTAACTTAAGACATAAATTGTTTTCCACCTACACAAAACGTAACAACGTTAAGGAGCAAGTTAAATATGTTCCTACTGCTTTTTTAATAACTGAATTATTCATTTTCAAAAGCACGAGAAAATACTCAACCGATTGTTTTAAAATGTTTCACATTTAAACGTCAACTCCTTTAATATATTTAGAGGATTCATTGTATTCATGAACTTTTTAAATAGTGCGATATAAAGTGATATCTTTAAGTTGGCATGGATAGAATAGCTGATTTAGCGCTGGCTTTCCATGACGAAGATTGTGAGTTCGATCTCAAGCCGAAGCAATAAATTTAAGTGCAACAGCCTGAGTTCGATATATTCACTATCATGGAAAAGAGCTCCTCCGGGACAAAATTCCACCATATACGACACGTTGGCATGATCTTGGGTTGTTTCAGTTCCATCAATAATGCTCTTTATCTTTTGAATTTTTATATCAGTATTATACCTACGATTTCTTTATACTGTAACTTGAGTGAGTGTGGTTTAAGGGCCCGTCGACAGCTAGGTTATTTGAGCCCGTTACAAGTTCATGATTATGAACATAAGCTCATGCTTATGGCATCGGTAACATCCCTCCTCGACAGAAGAATGTTATAACAACTTCCGCTCCCCATTAGGAGTGCGGGCAGCATTATCTTTCAGGCGTTGTACAACTATGTATTTACAACACACTGGGCATAAAATATGTGACACATTAATAGCATAACTAGCAGGAAAATAATTCAGAATGAAACACGTTCTGGTCCATAATCCATTAATTGGATTATATTAAAACAATAATTGCAAGACTAGGGCAATAAATAATATTTACTGTTAAAATTACAGGGCACTTATAATTTATAACTTTCATTACAGCACACACAAGTGGAGAGTAGCATTACGCCTCTGGTAAAGAGGCGTATTGTGACAAAATGACACAATCCAGTCCAGGCACTTTTCTATCACCTTATTTTCTTTCTAAACTTTTGCACAAAAACAATTCGGTTCTACTGACGTTAGCAGTCTTTCGCGATATTACGACTCACAACTGTTTTCTCCTTGTAGGCTTGACTCAGTCCTTTCACTGTCTCTCATACACTAATTCTGACGACATAATCACTCAACACTCATTAAAACTTCTTTATTTCCATGTATCTTTCATGAAGACAGTATCACACATCTGTCTTCCAGCCACTGACACAGTGACCAACTCAAAAACATCCTGCTTTCACGCGCTCCGTAAGCTTTTATACGGCGATGACGTAGCCATATCTTTCTCGAATGTCTACAAACAAGTCAGCTGCCGGACATTTCTCGAATACTCTGGAACCCCCTTTGTGTTAACCACGGATTGTTGTTAGTAACGCGTTTGCTCGCGTGAATGGTGTGGGGAAGCTTGGCCTTGAGCGCCTTTGTTGCGTGCTGCGCCGGTGTAGTGGGGCAGCCTGGTCTTGACCGTCCTTTGTTGTGTTGCCGCTGCCGTGGGCCGGCGTCACAGAATGTTGCCAAAAGTCAAGTGTTTCTCTGTTTCCTTAAACTGTGTTTCAGATCTAGAACGTCAAGGGAGGATAAAAGTGTTTCTGTAGTGTTATGTCTATGCTGTATAGGACTCCAGTATCAAGTAAGTTCGTCATTGGTTGTTAGTGCACATCTTTTCTCAGTTTGAATGTCTCTAAGCTATAATCATATTAAGTACAATTCAACCATTGACCGTTGCCCGAAGCTTTGAATAGGCGCTGCAGTTCAATTTTTCTGCAGTTAATTAAGGTATTTGAATTTTCAATAAAGAGTATTTTTAATTCTTCATTTAATTCCATAGAATTTAATCAATATCTCACAGGAGCTGTTGAGCAAAGTGAAAGAAACAGAAGCAGTTTTGTTAGCCCCATAACTTCCCGCCCCCTCCTATTTTTGGCTGGATGATTTTAAACTCAATTCTCTGGAGCTTCATAATAATATATGCTGCAACAAGCATCTGTGGTTAATGCTTTTCAGGTACATTGTGTATTTTAAAATACTGGTAAAAGCAGTCTACGTATTGTCTTCTGCTGTTTTTTACCATGTGCAAATAAAATGCCATATCTTCACAGTATTATACGGTGTGTTTCTGTTAGCAGAACACTATCATCATTAGGTCGTGACACGTTGACAGCAGCTGGTTAGAACATAACTTATGCCCTTTTAGAAATCACCTCCATTTCTCCATTCTGTTTCCCAATAGTTCATTAGTTCAGTCGTCACACATCCTTGCTTGCCCGAGGAGACTATTTCCATCCTCTTGCACTGCAGATCCTGTAATTCCTTTCGTTACATAACTTAAATAACAGTATCCGATGTTGCCTATAAAGATACCACGGTGTGGAGGAATTCTGCTTTTCTGAAGAATTCCAAAATAGAAACTAAATACTGTGTGGTAAACTTTCGTGTGTGCGCATTTTAAAGTAAATATGTTATTGCATAAGTAGTTCAAAGAATCTCGAAATACCAAGTAGTAAGTACAAGCTTAATGAGTCTGACGGTGTAATATGGTAGTTCTATATCTATGCAAATTTTTGATTCGCCCCTCCTACACTCCAAACTTGGAAGAAATGTCGAAACAGGTGCATTGAAGAGCCTTTAGTTACAAGCCATTTATGGCCAGAAGTTTTGTGGGGGACTACAGGGTGGGCGGAAAGTAACTAAGTATTATTTAATGACTGTCAAGTTTTTAATATTGATGGAATAATACTGAAAATAGCGCAAACACAGAACATTAAATAGGATAGTGATGCCGCGTAGTACGGACAGTGGTCACGAGAGACGGTGCACTTAACAATAAGATGCTTGATCGCCTTACAGTAAGAGAATGAGGACATTACTTCACGCTATGAAGTGTGGAATTCGATCGTTCACCCTGTGAGGTGTTCTTATGAGGAGGTGTATCGGACGAAACCTTGCAAATTGGACAAATTAGAAGCATGGATTCGGGAAGTCCTTATCAACATCCACAGAACTTCCTCCAGAAAGCTGTGGATTCCATTGCAGGTCGTTTGACAAGATGGTCGACACCATAGGTGCCTACACCGAATTTTAAGGTGTGCAATTGTATTCCCATATAACAGTGAACATACTGTATTAGTTTCAAAATAAATAACTATACAAACATAAATTATGCGTCAATTTCAATACCTAGTTACTTCCCGCCCACACGTATGAATTCAGCAAGATACAATGACGGCTAAACTTGGAGCTTTAATCCTCTTCTTTTTCCTCTTCTTCACGTCATGGTTTAGGCAAATCGACTGCCCTGATTCACAGCACGTCTTTCCATCGTTTCTTAAATCTTTCTAAGTCTCTGAATCCTGATGATCTGTACTGGTGTAGGAAGCGTTGTTTGATCCATTTTGGATAGATGTTGTTTCCAGTTATTTCTGTACTGCTGAATTTTATCGTGTGTATAAAATATATGGAGTTAGTTTCTGATATTCTCATTTCGTATTTTTTCTAATTTTGTGTAGCTTTTGGTTCCTCTTAGAAAGGTCATTTCTGCAATCTGATTTTTATTTTTTATTTTCTTAGCTGTAGTAATGAGTAATATTAGACAAGATTCTCTTACCTTAAAGAAATTTTTGCTCGCTCTTCGATACCAAGTGGTGGAGGTTACCTACGATAAGGAATCAGCTTCTCATTTCGTATTAACCCATTTACATCATGTGACACTAACTTATCAACTTCAACTGAGGTATTGCATACCCTATACATATGATATACGTACATAGCTACGTTTAGTACATTGTAGCACCTCCTAGAAGGAGGCTTAGAAATCACCAAGGACAGTTCACTGTTACTTCCGCTTTAAAGGACAGATACTGAATCAGCATTAGTTGATGTTAAATTTTGGAAGTCACTTGTAGGTACTATTTTCTCCACATTTGTAACCTTTACTTACCTTGTATTTATTTTTTGAGAAGTTAACACAAACGGTACATGTGGCGGTGGGGCGCTGCTGGTACATTTAGAAAAAGGATCCCAACTTGAGATTGAGGACCACCGCTGAGAGACGTTCTTAATGATATACATTTGTGTCTGAAGCTCTGTGTCATAGTTCCCAAGGCTGAAGCTAGCTCCACCCTTTCTCGAACATCATGAAGTCCTATAGACCATCCCTCCATCCTTCATCCGTGCTTATGCCAGATATTGTTCCTCTTGTTATCATATAAACGATCATTCTTTCACTAATTTAGCTGATCCAACGTCTTCCGGTAGCAGTTTAAGTGTTGAAGCTGCAATTGTTATTGTTGTCCTCGCCATGGACCCGCCTCATTTAGAGGAATTCCTGAAGTTGCGACCCTGACCACAGAATACTTAGTAATAGGACTATCATTACCAACCCATTAAACATGTATAATGTACCCTTGCACGTTAGCGGTTTATCATTGGAAATTAAGTAATGACAAGCTTACCACAGATCAAGGAGTAAACAGCGACTGGAAGAAAGGAACGCGACACATATTAAGAGGAAGATATGCGAGGAAACTCAAAGTAAAGGACAGGTAAAGCTTTGATTCATATTATTGTTTCCCACTGGCGCCTTGCGACGTATTCATGTAGGGAGGGGCAAATGGATGCTTGTGGAAATACCACAGCATCTATGTTGACGTTTTTGGGCTCTGGAAACTTTCCGTTAAGTTTTTTAACTTCTATCCTGTTAGGATTCTCGTCTTCAGGTATTATTGCAGCGGATCTTTTTACGAGGCAAAACTCCATGGATTTACATCTCAGGATAGAAAAATACCTTTCAGATGTAAATTATAC